>VRLP01003402.1:0-64884 GCA_009660295.1 Lophius piscatorius
GCGTTACCATGGATGCACTGGTGAGTGAGGAGAGAGATCTTATAATCAATCCTGGTGGAGATGGGAAGCCAATGAAGGGAATGAAGAACAGGGGTGATGTGTTCCTGTTTACGAACTCTCATCAGGATCCTTGCAGCACTGTTTTGAACATATTGAAGTCTTTGAAGACTTTTATCAGGGATCCCGGTGAGAAGTGCGTTACAGTAATCCAGTCAGGAGGAGACAAACGCGTGGACCAGCTTTTCAGCATCACTCAAGGTGAGTGAAGAACGGAGTTTCGAGATATTTCTGAAATGGTGAAAGGAGATCTTGCAGATGTGTTTGATGTGGGATTCAAAAGTGAGTTTCAAAAGTGTTTGCCTCTTGACTGAACATGGTAGGTAAAGCAAGTATAATAAACATGTTGCTGTGTCTTCAAGGGCATATAATGGTAAGGGGTAAAGGGGCCAAGGGTGGAGCTGGGGGGACACCACAAGCCAAAGAGCACTTGTTTCACTATAAGTCCAATAAGGGTCAAATAGTTATCCGAAAACAATCTTTCCCAAGGGCTGAGCTAATCTAGTAAAAAAGGTAGTATTTTCTACGTAATATAAAATATTACCATTACATAACATTTTTATGAATCTAGTTATTTATTTATTTTACTGTTTAAAAATATGCATGACCATACAATTTGTCAAAATGTTACGTTCATGCATAATTGTAATGAACTCCAGAGAGAATGCACACACAAAATGTTCCTGTCGTCACACATCATTTGTAGACCTTCTCTCTCAGCTTCTCTGATCTGGATCTTCTCTGATCTTTACGTTCATGTTACCACAATGACAGCCATGTCCAACAAACCAAATTAAAGCGCGTCGTTTATCTGTGAAGCATAATTTGATACGCCTGTCAATGGGAGGGTGTCCGTATTTCAAGGATGAACAGAGAAGGCGAGAACTAGCAGACAGTGAGTTGTGAGACATTGCTTTTCTTTATTGGATTCTGAGCGTTCCATTTATCCCAGCAGCACAGCAGGAGGACAAAGTAAAAAGTACCAACGGTATTTATATTAACAAAATCATAGCAGGAGACTTAGACCTTAAATGCAAAGACTTACCACGCCCACAGTGTTTGTTTGCTCTGACCAACCAATAAGAATATGGGATTCCTGTTTTTGATGGTTTTCTAATTTGGTGCAAATGTTACTAATCTCACTTAATCTCATTTATCTCCCATGACTCCTTTCCTTAAATTGAATGATGATGCGAATAAAAACGTTACAAACAAAGGGTAAAAAGAACGAGAATAATATTAATGAAACAAGATTAATATTATTATTATTTGTAAGCTTGAGATAAAGACAGATGGTAAATTTATGTTTTGCTCTGCATTGACTCCAGTTTCAACAACAATGACAACAACAACAACACAAACAATAACAATAACGAAATACAAATATTTGTGTAAAATAATAAGAATGGAAGGAGATTTGGATCCCAGCACTGATACTTATGAACCAACTTTATGAAAGTGTTGGATCCCCACTCATGTTACCTTGCATGGATGAGGGTCAACTCCGTACGTTTCCAGGCTGTGAGCTCTTTGGAGCATGTTCATCTCTGCTAACGCCGCACACTGGCCCCTAAACGTAAGGAGAGGAGTTTATATTAAAACAAGACAGCATGCTAAAGTTGTTAGCTATGCACTCTAAAAACGGCTGCGTTAAGAATAACTCATTTAGGGTTATTTGGTTGACCCAGTGCTGGCTCTAAAGGGGGCCGACCCAGCACTGCTTTGTTTAAGGTTATGGTTTTGATCCAGCATGTTTGTATGATTTCTGACCATAATTAGGGAAAATGTTGTTAAAGTTAAAACAGTTACATTCTGTATTTTTCAAATTTAAGGTCGCTATGTAATAATGGGGGAATTTAACCCATAAGAACCAAAAACTGATTTGTCCTTAAATAAAATTGTGTGGGATGTTAAATAGGCCACAAATAACAATCAATTTTTTTTTTTTTTCAGATTTTCTGTTACTTTCTCCTTAAATGTTGAAAATAAATCAGCTTGTCTTTCTTTTCTTTTTTAACATAGGAGTTCCGAGTTCCCATTTTTTATTTGCAAATCCACAACATCTATCAAAATTGCAACTTTCCAAAAAAGTTTCACAACTTGAAAATAAAACAGTAGAATATAACATTAAACTACATTATTCATTCATTCGTTCATTCATTATCTACCGCTTATCCTGTTCAAGGTCACGAGAGGCTGGAGCCTATCCCAGCTAACATCAGGCGAGAGGCGGGGTACACCCTGGACAAGTTTCCAGTTCATCGCAGGTCAGACACATATAGACCCACAACCACACACTTACAATCTCACTTACGTCTGCGGGCAATTTTTGTGTCACCAATATCACCTATATCACATGTTTTTGGACTGTGGGAGGAAGCTGGAGTTCGTGGTGAGAACTCACACAGACACAGGGAGAACATGCAAACTCTGCACAGAAAGGCTGGCAGGTGTGGATTTGAACCCGGTACCTTCTTGCTGTGAGGCAGCGGCGCTAACCGCCGCGCCACCTACCGCCCTAAACTACATTATTTCACATTAAATTGTAAAAAAAAAATAAGAATTTGTCAGAACATGTTTAATAGTAAAGAATATGTCATTCAAGCATTAAAACTGTAAAATTCTACAAAATAGGACATAAGATTATATTAAGTAAACAAAAAACAATACTTAAAACGTTTATTGCATTAAAATGTAAGGCTCAGCCTGTACAAGGAACTTGTCATGGAATAGAAAAGGTTTGGGACACTGGTCACCATGGTTACTGATGGCTTAAAGGAATGATGAGCCTCAATATTTAAGCCACATTTCCAGCTGTGCTGAGTCACTATTTCTCATCAGTTTTTGGGTCAAGCTAACCAAACGTTACCCAACAGCCTTAATGCAGCAAGTGGGCTATGAAAATAAAACAGCATTATTTGTGTGTGTGTGTGTGTGTTGGGGCGTGTTTGCACCTGTGTATTTAGTGAAGAGAATAATACAGGTATGATAATGCATTTGTGTTTTCATCATATTTTCTATTCTTTTACCATGAATATATCTTTAGGATTACTTTACTTAGGCATACAGGAGCCGCATGGATTGTGGGTCTTCAGTATTTTTGCTATAAAAAAACATCAGCAGTATTCATCAAAGTGTCCAACCTGAACATGGATACATGGGGTTAAGGATGAGAGCCCTGCCCTTAAGTTCTAACATCAGGGGGGTAAAAAAAGTTTTTCTTTCTCAGTCAAGGAACTGAGTGAAGAATACTGAGGTTTGTGGCAGGTGTGGTTTTGACTCTTTCAGAGTCAGATTTATAAATAAATGAAACCAATAAAGTAGCTTAAATTACCCATTTAATCGGCAGCTTGCACACTGACTACTGGTTGTGTTTGCCACTGAAATTCCACAATTCATACAGCGCGATACAAAATCATAAATGGGGTTAAATGTGGTATTGTCTGTTAAATGTAAAGGTTATCATTACTCTTTACATTTTGTTCTCAAAAATATTTTCTATTTTCCAGCTGTGGCTTCGATATAGAATCTTCCAGTTTTGCAGCTGGGGCCAAACATAACAAAACTTGACAAAAACTGTAGTGAACTTGACCAGCATAAACCCGTGGGCCCAGCACGCCCCCTTCAGTGAGGCAGAGGTACTGGCGGCGTCACCTCCTGCTTTTTTCATTATGGTTTTATGTCAGATCAGCAAAACTAAATATGTTCTGCACATACATGAAATACATTATCTATTCTATGGAAAGTGAGGACATAAAATAAAAGTGACCCAGTTTGTGAAGGACTGAGGGATCTGAGAGGAGTCTCAGCTCACCGCTGACTCACCTCGCGCGTCTCCTCTCTATTTGACAGGAAATAAGTGAATTTAGCGACCTTGATTATAAAAAATTTATAAAATTATTAGAATCATAAAAAAATTAAATAAAAAAAAAGCACATATCAGCGGACAAATATTAATATTTATTTAATTTCATCATTATTTGCTTTTTACTTTGCGTGAGTCAGTGCCTCCCCTGAACACACGTCCATGCTCTACATGCACATAAAGGAACGCTGTTAAACCCGTTTAATAATGGATAGATTATGCTAATCCAACCCTCAGACACACGGCCCACCCTACTGGTGAGCCACCTGAAGTCTTCTTCTCCAGCTCAGAAGTAATCTACATGCCATTAATCCTGTTGTGTGGATCCTGCCGGCGCAGATGGAGGACATTTAGTATCATCTGCTTTTGTGCACCTGGGAAAAAAAGGATTTGTCTTTGATTTTCTGTAATCCCTGTGTGAGGGTCGAAAACCTAATAACGTAAATCATAAGCTGTAATGATTCAAAAAGACCCGAATAAGCCGGGAGAGGGAGTTTATTCATGCATTACTTTGATCCATCTGTTGATATGATGTTTGAGTAAGAGGGGGAGTAAGATCCGCTGAAATGATCTCATTTCAGCGGATCTCAATCCATTTCACTTTCACCTGATTCATGTCCTCTTCTCTGAGTTTGTTTTGCGTTGTATTTTGTATTCTGTTTATCTCAGTGAACCATCATCATCATCATCATCCTCCTCCCTTCCATCCATCCAACCTTAAATTTTGATTTGCATTAAATTTAATTAAGCTCTTCAAATCCTGCAGTACCAAGCGAGGCACCCAAAACAAACTTTGAATAATTCATTCTCATATCTCTGCAATTTATGCTCAGTTTTTACTGTTTATACGTCTATTAAATCTAAACTGAAATTCTTTCACCAGTGGAAAGAGCCTCAAATATCTGGGTTTGATCCAATTCTGTCACGAGATAGAACCACAGAAAGATGATCAGTGTCTTCAAAGCAGGAAGCTGTCAAGTAGCAAACTTGAAAACACAACAAGAGCGAGTATTAACGCCTGTCACAAAAATCACACCGTGAGCTGATAATGAGGATTCAGCACCGGCCTGTAAACAATCTCCCCACACTCAGAGAACCCCAAACAGGTGTCTCGTTTACCTGAGCTCATTCTTGTGTATTTCTATAATCTTGCGTTCCAGTTTGAGGGACTGTTTGGGGAATAGCTTGAAGTCTCTGATGTAGTCTGATGGGTGCTCCTCCGGGTCAAAGTCCCCGAGCTCAGCTGAAGACAAAGGGTGGTGTTATGAAAAATGTTCAAACGAGGTTATGCACTCCAGACAATGTATCGCATATCACATGCAGTGTCCCCTAGAATTATTGGCATCCTTCTTTCAAAAAAAATAAGTTTAACGATATTCAAAAAAAATTTGTATGAGAGAAAAATATTTCTTTTAAGGTAAGATTGAATGATGTTTTTTTTTGTTTGTTTTTTTTACATTTCGTTACTTTAATTAAAGGATACATTTCTCAAATAATCAAAAATTTAGATTATGGGTATAGACTATAAAGATAGTTTTCGCATCTCATTATGTTTTTGTTTTTTAATAGTTTACCGATAATTTAATTCTGGAGGGTAGTATATACTAGAAAATGTTTTAAATAAATAATGAGATTTTTTTTTTTGCCAGAATTATTGGCATCCTTTTAAAAAAAAATTTGTTAATGATACTCAAAAAAATATTTGTTTTTATGTCAAGAATATACAATGTTTTTTTGTACATTTTGTTACTCTAATTAAAGGTTGGATTCTTTAAGTAATTTTAAATTTAGAACATGGATATACACTATAAAGATATTTGTTCATATCTCATTATCTTTATTATTTTAAAGGTTACCAATAATTCTGGAGGGCAGTGTATACTCTAAAATGTCTAAAATAAATAACAAAAAGTCGATATGTAAAGTTGGCCCATTTTCATGGCCATTTTTTTAAATGTTCTCATTATAGTCATTTATAGTCATGGCAAAAAGTTTGGAATCAAGGAGGGACGGCTAGTCTGGTTATGTCTACATGGAATGTAACGTCAAGAGTGTTTCAGACAGTACAGTGTATTAATCCGTGAGCATCTCATTATGTTGCACTGTCTCTGACGGTACCAACATACCGGTTCCCCTATGTTTATAGTGTTTTTGCTAAGTTTGTTGGGAAAAAAAACCCACTGGAATAATAAATAAATAAATTGGGTTAAGTAATTTAAGAAAAATTCCACATTAAAAGTTTGGATCTGTTCTTAATTAGTAATCATATTAAACACTAAATCAAATACTAGCTGGAGATTAATTAAGTAATCTGCAACTCTGTGATGAACCCAGGATAACGTTGGAGGGACCTGGCCTCATTAAACAGAGGCAACAGGAAGGCACAGTCACACTCTGCTCTCTGGGGATGTGAGCCAGTCACTGAGTCATTTCACAGTTTAGTCAGAAGAGTGTATTTATATAACACAGCTCTAAATCTCATTTGCTTCCTAAAGTGTGTGTTGTGGAGCTCAGGTCCTCCACCTCACACTTTGATGGCTCTGCATAGTATGTCAGCTGTTCCGGGGGCTGCACTCTTCAGGACAGAGACAACACACGTGGTCGGTATCACTGGAGTCACATTCAGAGGGTGACTCAGAGGGTGAGGCTTCCATTTTCAGCCCCAGCCAGTGGCTGCAGCAGTCAGGATTGTTCTAAGGTGAGCCCAGTCTTGCCCCCTTACTAAGCTGAGTTCCCATTGTGTTGGAGCCTCTAATTTTCCCGCAGTGATTGTATTACTCGTCTCATATCTGCCTCCTGGTCCAGAGAATACTATGAACATACCTCCTACATACAGTAGGCCTCACCTTGTATGATGCAGGCTCCCAGATACGCAGCTTCAGCAAAAGGACAAAGAAGACGGCCATGGTAGATGTCTCTCTTCATCTGGAGGCAAAGAAGATACCTGGACACACAAATGCTAGACTTTACACATTACAGGGAAAGAAAACTCCAAATGGCATTAAATGTGCTTTCTATTTATTATTTTTGACCGCGCGGGTTGGTGTGTTTGCAGCATAGAAGGAAAAAATTAGGAAACGTTCCTTTTTATAGTTTTTTCTTGGACCACAGAAATGAAAACTAATAACAATAATTATAATAATACAACGTCAATCTTTAGTACTGTATGACATCATGATTTTATATGTGTATGTGTACTTTCTTGTCCTTTTATCAAGGTGCGGTAAGGCAATGCTCACATATCATATTACCAAGTAATTACTATTAATAAGTCTTAATTATGTAATATTAGATAAACTCACATATTTTAAATGACAGTCAGCAGATTCTGTCACATCATTATAATATCTTGTTATCTTCAGATGTGGATAAAACCAATAAACCGCTGCTGGCTTTTATTCTTAATGAACAAACTGTTTAATTTTTTGCATTCAGCAGGTGTTCCACCTCTATGTCACCTCAGCTTGCTCCTAAACATTATCTCTCCTGAATTGAATTCTAGGCCAGATGCTGCAGAAGCCCAGCATCATCGTCCGTTTGTGTGTGCGTTGTCAATTTTTACACTTTCTTAACTGATCTCTAATGAGGTTTGCACTGACTCTGAAAGATTCTCTGGGTGTGACATCCAATCGTACTCGCTCCATACTCCATGTTTTTCCCTAATTAGCAGCTGTGGAGTCTACGTATACATGCCACAGGTAAGAAAGTTCAGCAATTTCAAATCAGACCCCTCACACAGTCAGAAGCATGTTATTGTGGAGTCACGCTGAGGCAATGTAAAACAGACAGAATTACTGTCAGATATATCATTATAAGCTTTTACCAAACAGAGCCTGCCGTTTAAGGCTGCATTACAAAGTTTGGGAAATTGATCAGATCGCTTCAGAGTCCCATTGGCATGGCACCATTGTTACAAACAGGAGGAATAAATGAGTCCCTCCAGACATACAAGTATTTCTCAAAAGTAAAGTTAGATCATAGTCCACGTTGTGCTTCTATAGTACCCAGAAAAATCCAGTGTAAGAACCAAGCTTACATTGTTGTCCCTGACAGCAAGGGTATATACCAGAAAAGCCCCCGATCTCCTGTGTTGTACAAGCAGTCCCCCCTGATTGAGCCCCTCACATTAAATGTGAAGTTATATCCAAGAAAAGTGTTTTTAGCATAAAAAGAGAGTTAACCCTAGTGAGTAAAAAATGATCTATTAGAGAAAAATATACAAGTTAGGTCCCCCAAGTTGATCCATATGCACAAAAATCAAATCGGACATCAAAACGGTTAGGAACTTCTGTCCAAAAAACAGTGTTTTTTCGTAGAGAAGAGTAAAATATGAACTATTCCAGTGCAATACAATATATACAAGATGGATTTCCTCAAGTCGATTCATATGAATCAAATTTTGTCTAAATCGGACGATTATGAAATTAAGGCCCAAAAAGTTTTGGAAATAAAGCTCCCCCTAGTGTCGAACATATACAACCAACCTCTCCAAAATCATTCCAGTTCTTCCTTGCACTAAGCACTAATCCATGACATAGTTTGTGATTCAGCAGTGCTTTGAATGTTTCGCTACATGATCACTGAGCAGATTGGCTCCTACAACACACTTTGGCAGTTGTGCTGCAACATTATTCCCAGACAAGAATATCAGTATTGGACAATTATTTTAAACATTAAAAACATTAACTGACAATCCCTCTAAAGTTCTTGCTTTCAGCAACTTCCCCAGCTGGAAAGAACGGTACTGTTTAAGGTCATAGAAATATTTATGCTAAAAAGCCAAAATTCTTCTTCTACTTCTTCTTCGGCTGTTCCCATTGGTGGATCATCTGTTTCCATCCATGCAGGTATCCTGCTAGCTAACATTACCAGTTATGGTCGTAGTTAATCCAGGCCCCTACCGATCCGGCTCAAAATCTGTTTCCTGCTCCCAGGGACGGTTTTAGCTCTTGGGGCGCACTGGGCCAAAATCCCTTTCAACTTATATATTTGCCATGTTGCAAAGATATAAGTAGAGTTCCACAGCAGGTAGGTCAACTTTCCGTCCACCTCCCTACTGCGCACCGCCGCCCTATCTCCCGCCTCCGACCGTTGTGATCCCTCTCTGTAGACAGAAGCCGGATTACCTACAAACTAGACGGTCGCTAACTCTGAAAAGCTTCATTGACACACGTTGACATGAAAACTGACATAACGTGCAGCACTAGAATCAAAACTGACATGTGACCCCGAAACACATTAGTAGAATAAATATATGATTTTGATGATTGGTCATATTAAAGCAATGAATTAAAAAACTTCTATGAAGAATTATATTGATTCAGGGAAGGATCAGTAACTAGAGTTTTATCCCCAAAAGTTTTCAGGCCATAATTTCTAAATCTGATTTAGTCCAAATTTAGAGGATATGAAACGATTCGAGGCGATCTATATTTTTTATGTCATGTTTTATTCTAATGGTTCATTATTCACTCAGTAGATGGAGCTTTTTCACACACAAAAAATGCTGGTTTTCAGAGGTTACTTTACGTTTAACTGAAAGAGTTCTGTTACGGGAGATGCATGTATAAAGCAGGGGCTTTTCTTTGATATCAAGCATCATTGACTAATGTCCCTTTTTCATATTTGGTTAGGCTTCTTCTTCCGTCCACCACAAAACTATCAGCGGTAATCTAGTAACACTGAATGCAGTTGTTTTTTTTCAAACTGTTGGAAAGAGAAGGTGGGAAAAGAGATGATAAATGAATACAACAGAGATATAGAACAGAAACTGAGTAACACAATGAAGGAGGAGGATGAAAACAATTCTGAGAGACTTTGGGGATTTTTTCATGGCAAGGATGACGCAAACACCTGTAAGCAATAAACTTTGGGCGATGTGCCGATTTGAGATTGGCGAAACCTCAAGGGGGATAAAGCAAACGTTGACTCTGAGGAGGAAGAAGGAGGACGCTGAGAGAGAGAAGGGAGAATTGAGAAAAGGATGAAATTGTGAAAAGACTCAAAAAATGGTAGAGAGAAAAAGCGAGATGAAAAAGATGAGGGGAAAATAAATTTTGTTCTTGTCAAGGGAAGCAAAGAGGATGAGCCGTTAAATATTTCAGGAGCATTAACATGCGTAGAACCGGTTCTGGGGAAATTTGTAAGAAAATGTATAATTCTTAACACATTGTTTTTAATGATGATCTCTTATAATAAAAAAAAAAGCTTGAAATTCTTTAAAGATAACTGATCACAGTTTTAACACATTTTTCAAATCCAGCAGGTCTGGGGTATTTTGCCAAACCCTCTGACCCTGAGACAAACACTCTTTGAAATCATCATTTGACCATTTCCTCCTAAAGTCTTGAAAAATGATCAAACTATTGAGCTCAATAACTAAATACATAAAGCTGTTGATTTCATAGGAAATCGTTCAAGATGAACGTTTGAATCAACTTCTGAATCAACTTAAACAAACGGTTCTCAAACTGAAATCAGAGTAAGACTTGTTCTTTTCTACACTCTGGTCCTCTCTCCTTCCATACTCCATCACCTATAAACCATCGGTTTGTTTGTGTTGTCACCTTGTCAGCTCCTCCTTGATTTTCATTGGCTCGTTGGGATAGAACTTGACCCGGAAGCACATCGTGTAGGGCTGCTGAGCTGCTGGAGACGAGACGAGAGACAAACACATGACAGTGAAGACAGTTTATTAATCAGATCTAATGGAGGTTTTATTTGTCTTTTTTATTTTCTGATATCTACCAGTCTACCTACCTACCTGTCTGTCTGTCTGTCTGTCTGTCTGTCTACATGCCTACCTACCTACCTAGTTACCTACTTACCTACCTACCCATACCGACCTACCGATTTACCTACTTACCTACCTACCTACCCTTCTACCTACCTAGCTACCTATACATACCTACCCTTTCCACCTATACCTACCTACCTATCTACCTACTTACTTACCAATCTACCTATACCTACTTACCTTCATAGCTACCTATACCTAATTACTTACCTACCTATATACCTACTTACCTACCTACCCTAACCATGATATTTGAAACAGAAAAAGTGAAAAATGGCAGAACTTAAATAATGTAGAGGAATAACAGATATTACAGATATGGTTTTATGAAGAGAGAAGACAAAAAATGAGAGAAAAAAGAAAAGAGATATGTGAGTTGAAGTAGGAAGAGGAGCAGAGAAATGAGGATTATGGAAAAGTGGGGACGAAAATAAATTAGAGACAAAAAAAGACTCCACTAACAGTTATTATCAGTCATTTGATAATTACAGTAATTACTCAACACACCCACACATACACACACACATGCATGCAGACACACTTACACACACATACACACGCACACATGCATGCAGACAAATAGCCTTACACAGCAGGATGTGAGGATTTACTAAACAGAACATTGTAACTTGATAGAACCCAAAAAAAAAGTATATGAAGGGTCAAATAGTTTTCAAAAAAGATGCAAGGTTGAGCTAATCTCATTCAAATTCATCTATAGAACAATGATCTATTTGCATATTTTATTCTCAAAATGTGCTCAACCAAATACTTGAGCCGTACATGAAAGGGTTATTAATCATTGCCTTGTTTAGTTTTGAAAAATTCAAAAAAATAGTGGAAACAAGCTATGGCTGTAATTCGTATTGTCAATAGTACAAACTTTAAAAGTATCAAATAAATGAAAATTGTTAATTTTAGAGAAAGAAAAGACAGTACATCCTCCACAAGCCCATCCTCTTAAATGTGTTTCCCTTTATCTTAAGTGCAGTAGTTGAGTAAATACATAGTAAACATGGTTTCAGATTCAGATTACTCTCATTGGAGATTCAAAAAGAACCGCCAAGTATTCTATTGTGGCCATCAAGAATAAAATTAACCCTTTAATGTTCTACCAAAACTGTTTGGTCGAGCACACTGTGAGCCACCTGACTGAACCTGTTTATAATGACCCAGTGACAGCATGAATATACTTAAGAGTAAGGGGCCAAGGATGGAGCCCTGGGGGAACCCAGAGGTCTAACGGGTCGCCAAGGGGGAGGAATTAACAATGGCTATTGAGAAGAGTAGGATGTTTTACATCATCCTATTTAACCATGATATGTTTTTTTTGTTTTTTTTAGCATATTAAAGTGTGTGGGGACTTTAAGAATTAAAGAATTAAGTAACTTGATATACTGAAAATCATGCTATTCCGTAATGTTAAGCTAATCTCATTAGAATTGACTATTGTACGTGTTTAAAAACATGCTTGAATAAACATTTTGGTCTTTTTATGTAAAATTTAGAGTGTCTAAGATATTAAATTAATGAAAGCCATAAGGAAATAAATCATTTTAAGAAATCTTTTTTTTCCATAGTTTTTCTTTCTTGAAAGGATATTAAAGGGGTTAAAAAATTTAACAGAGGAGAGAAAAGGGGTTTTGCACAAGAGGAGAAAGGCATCCTGCAATGGATGAAAAATCTACCCTCACCACTCTTGTATGGCAGGATCCTCTGTGGTATTATCCAGCCATGAATAAAAGCACACATCTACATTATACATGCTGAATGAAAGGAGAAAAACAATCCTCCTACTCTGTCCTAAAGAACTTTAGCCGCTCCAGCTAAGCCTTAAAAGACCTAAATGCCTTATTCTTTAACTGCTGCTACAATAACTACGTGCAGACAGACATTTGTGTAAATGTGACGCACGGAATGGGAGCAGAGACGCACAATGAGAAGAAAAAATGTGAACAACAAATCTTAATTTGAGAGTAAATCCTGCCATAGGGAGAACCGACATGACAAACTCACTCTATTCAACATTCACCCCTCTATCCTATTCCTCTTTCTTTTCATCTTTTTGACTGACTGCATGAAAATGTCTCTCCAATCCATCTTATCCCTTTTTTTTTTCTTACTAAATCGGACGTCTTTCTTCAGCGGCGTGTCTGAATAAGCCCCACTCACTTCACTTTTCTCCTTAATCACTCTATCCCACTCCTCCTCTGTTCATCCATTTCTCATTCATTTAATTTTCACTCATCTCTTTATCACCTTCTCCTGTCCTCTTCCACATGTTCCGATGAAGCAGAATGCACAACTAATGGCCCTCTTATTAATTTATGGTGGCCAGGGGCAAAAAGAGAGGCATAAAGATGGTTGGTGAGACGCAGACAGGCTTTTGTTCGTCAGCCAAATGACGATGAACTCGGTCCCACGGTACACTTAGACTTCCTGCAGCAAATCAACAATTGCAAATATTAGGATTCGCAGAAATCCATTTGAGACCAGGCCCACGTTGTTGTCCTCTAAAAGCCCCCAGTCACCTGCTCTTTACAAGCAATCATCATGATTGAACTCTTCAATTGTGAAGAGGTTAAGTCTGAAAAAGTGTTTTTAAAAAAAAGAAGAAAATAAGTGACCTCCTCCACTCCACCTAGTGAATAAAATATGTACTATTAGAGTAAAACAGGTTATATACAAGATAGAGTTCCTTGAGTCGATTCATATTCACCTAATTTTGTAACGGTTGAGTAATTACCGCCCGGAAGCTTTTGGAGATAAAGATCCCACTAGTTACGGAGATATACAACCGACCTTTCCCAAAATCAATCCAGTTCATCCTCACACTAACGTCTGTGTTGGTATAAAACTTGAAGATCATCAAGACATGGAATAGTTTTTCAATGATCGCGTTAACACGACCCATCTGCGGACACACCGATGACTATTCCATGATATCCCCAACTTTTCGAGGATATAAATAATAATTCAAATGATACTATAATGACTTTATGTATCTTATGTTCACACTGGTTTCCTTTATCTTAAGTCAAATATAGTTGGAAGATCAGACACAGCTTAGTATTAAAATGATCGGAAGCCATGGGTGCTCAGTACTTATCAGAGCGTTGTATTTTATTTTGAAAGGATTCTGCACAAGTATTTTACTGTCGGAGTGTGTAAAGTATGTTTTGATGGTAGCATATATTTTATGTACTTTTAATTAAATTGGAACTTGGTGCAAGGATGGGTGAGGAAATAATGCGTCTATATTTGGCGAGGATTTCAAAGAAGAGGCCAATCCAAGATTTTCTGTCCACTTTCTTAAACATTGTGAAATAAAAGGCTTTACAACAATTTGGCTAATTATGCAAAAATGACTGAAGCAATGCTCAGAAAAATAACTTCAGAAAGCCAGACAGACATGTAGGATTGTTGGGCCTCAGAGGAGGTATGCACTTGTGGCAGTGGGGTGTGTTTAGATCGGTGTCAGGTGTTGAACGGCTTGCGCTCTGTCCCTTATCTGCCAGAGTTCGCTGAGCCTGCAGAGAATTTGGAAGAGTGTCTGATAGAGAAACACCATATTCGGCAAGAGATCTGCAGAAGCTCAAACAGTGAGCAGAGATTATTTGTATGTATCCTGATGAAATAAAGAAAAGTCTGTTTCTTTCAATCACTGGAGCGCTCACTGAGCGGACAAACAGAGTAATCAACAACTAGTGCTACAGCGCTCTATCGAATGCCTTCCTGGTGCTTACATGTAAGTAAAGCATGTAAACACTAGGAAGGCCTTCAGCCTTCGCCCCCTGCCATGACTTTTACTTTGTCTCTTTTGCGTTCTTTGTGGAAGTTTGTTGTGTGTCTGAGACACCCGACTGAGATTACTCTCTCTGACTTCACTGTGTCTCTGTTTGTCTCCCTTAGGTGTTTCTAGGAATAGAAACTGTCCAACATTAACTGCCTCCGTCACTACTCATCGCAAATGGTGAGTAATTTGTCCCGGGGTATAGTGTTAATAATAAAGCAATAACGAAGACATTAAAGTGACTCTTCTAAATGCTATTTGTCCATTATGAAAACAATATATCACCTCTGTCTTTTTGTGGTTATTAAGAAATGCAGTGAGCTTCATCATGGTATCTCTTTTTTTTATTACTGGTTTATTTAATGTTGTTGTATATGTGCTGTCATGGGCCTGTGTGATTACGTGATTCCCCGAGGGGCCGTCTGTTTGTTATAGAGCTTGACCCCCCTCAAATAGAAGTGGCCCAACGGGAGCGCACACACACCTCACACGCATGCACACTCACACACACAAACACACACACATATAGATGGGGAATTCAGATAAAAATCTAAGGGGAGCGGTGAGACTTACACTTCATCTGCCTAACCACAGGTTTATTGGGCTCCAGCCAGTGCTGAGAGAGAGAGAGAGAGAAAGAGAGGGAGAGCAAGAAAAGACACATTTTACTATAAAGTAATGATAATGAGTTCACCAAAAATAGCATGTTGTAATGTTGTAATATCTGTGAGCTCCAACGAGGACCTCTTAGTGGTGTGACTGAGGGAGACACTCTGACTTTTTTCTTCTCCAGAATGAAAACACTTGATTGACTGAGGAGGGATGTTTGTTTGTTATCAATCCCTTTTGCACATTTGACATTTTCCAAAATCCATTATAGCACAAACTGGGTTAACTACACCATCCATTTAGGTAAGCACCTTCACCACTTTAACAGCTTCTACTACTTTTGCAGTGGTTTTGGACTGCAGGTTTTCAGTCTCTTGGTTCTGACGTCAAAGCTTTTATTCTATGAGGTTTTTTTACTGCACTTTACGTTTGCATTTTGGGCTGTAGCCCCTTTTTCTCGTTTGTGCTTGCGAAACGTGTGTCCTTTCTTGTTCCGCATTCTAAATTCAGCAAGAGGTCGGTAGAGACAAATCTTCCATGTGTAGACTCTTTGAAAAATGGAAACTGGTCTCCTTCTTGTTGATAACTTAAACTTGTCATATATTGTGCCAGCTTTTTCTCCTCTTTTGTGATTTTGTGGTGTAATAGAAGTATTTTCAATGAGATAAAAGTTTATATCAAATTTAAACACAAATTCATATATCGTCTTCATTACTACAACAGAATAACGGGAAATTACAAAATACACATAGCAGCATGCGTCTACAAAGGAAAGGGAAGACATCTCACATCTAATTTTATTTCTATGAATTGGAAACATTTTTATTGAGACAGCCCTGGCAATAAATGGGTTTTCATTTTCAAATAATATTTTATTTGAGCTTCTTTAATGTGAGAGCTTGTGGTCCTTTTTAATACTAAACTGTATAATTTTGCATTTTGCACTGCAGCAAAATGTAAATGTATGTATTTTCTTTTTCTTTTTTTTTATATACACATTGTATAGACCGTGTTTCTGTTGTTACCCTCTGTTTCTCAGGATCGACATATCGAATGCCGAAGTAATCTCTCTCAAGTAGGTCGTAGTGGTTACACACATGGTCAAGCAGGAACTGGCCTTTGGTGTCTCTCTGAAAAGACATCAAAGACATGAAACACATTAAAACTCATCTAGCAGGGTATAGTCTGATCAGCCAGCACCAGAACATAGCAGCTTAATCTGAGCAATCGTATCGATAAATTCATTTGTGCACCATTATCTCCGCAAGCATCCCTCTGTGTGCCGCAAACTTTTTTAAAGATGAACCATAATAGTGGAACGAAACATGTCCCCAACTTTTAGGTCCCTTGGGGACGTTATACTGCTGGAGTTCTACCCCAGTCTCCTAACATGTCAGTAAACATACTCTTTATGCAGATCATAAACACCGTGCAGGAACAGAGAGATCGATAACGCCAATGCATTTATTACCTTCCCTTCAGTCAATATGTACTCATCAGATATGGATGCTGTTAATGCTTTGATGTATGAAGCTGAGCAAAACCCCCTCAGAGGTATGTGTGGTGTGGCTTTACATGGATGTGCACACTAAACACAAACTATGCAAAGGGCTGCGTGTGTATCTACATACCTTAGGTATAAGCTGTACATTTTCCGTAGATATTGTCATTTTATATGCATCACAGTCGGCCTGGAGTGTTACGGTTACGTGTGTGTGCTGGTTTGTGTGTCTTCTACCTGCTTTATATTCTGCTGATGCAGGTGGATTGCATGCTCTGTTAAATACGGCCGATTGATTCACTGGAAATCGTCTGTTTGCAGTTGTTGTGATTTATATCCCTGTAAAGTCACACGTAAGCATCTGCATTAACACACACGGTAAATGACGGGGCCATGGCAGTGACATATTGCTTCAAAAAGCAACTTGTAAAACTACCAGTAAATAATAATCAGTCAGTGCACCATGATGACGAGACATCTTCATGATGACCTCTGACTTTGTTTATGTATTCAACCAACATGAGAAAGTCGTATTATTATATTCACAAGTTTTTAAAAACACCCATTTGGCTATCAAAGTGCTTTATGTTTTTCTGCTCACAGTTTCTGGTTCATTTGAGTTAATAATGATGAAGAACGTGGCAGTTATGAATCTGGTTTTCTGGTTAATCAAAACTAGCCACATCAGCAATTGTTGGTAATCTCACCCAACCATCAATACATTACAAAAATAATGTATATTTGCAAAGTCAGACTCTGTTCCTTAGTTGGTGATTTTGCTCTGCCTCTTCCAAATCTGACCGGTAACAACCTTCATCCACAGGAACCTTTTAAGACTACATATAAAAATAAATAAAGATCAAGTCTCTCCATCAAGTCTGACCTTCAGCAAACAACTTCTATTTCCAAATATAAACTAACAACCTGTCTCTTAGACACATTTAGATATACAAGTTTTTCTTTTTGCCTTTTAAAGTAAATTTCACTTTCATATGAAAACGCTGTGAAACGTAGATGCACAAAAGGCTAAAGTGAGTATGCCGGGCCAGTAATAGCGTTGCAGCTTTTCAATTTAAACGCAACAGAATAAGACCTGGCTCCTGCGAACATGATCATCTCTGCTGATCACAGTAACGGTGCAGCGACTCCACAGTTTACTGGAGGAGCATTAATTAACCCAGCACAAACAACATAGAGTCTGCAGCAGAGTCTGGACTCAATAGTCTGACAGAGTTTTTGTTGTTGCTCTGTCCATATGCCTATTTGGCTGAAATAGAATATTTTTTTCATGCATGAGGTGGGGGCCATGTCATCACACAGGAATTGTTTTTTGCAATTTTATGTGGGATTGGAATCTGTAGCATTTTCAAAAGATGTTCACACTCTTTAATCTGTTTTCAAACTTTGGTCTTTTCATGTGCCCCAAATACATTTTTGTACATTATCATTTGCAGTGGAACAAGTCAAACCCACCAAAAATGGTAATGTAAATTGACCCTTAAACCCAAAAGATATTTTTATCCTCATTCAACACTTTTCTGCTGGTTATGATCAACCTATCTCTATAACATACTATTAGCACTTATAGAGTAGCTGTAGTTAAACCTCCTCTAAGAAAAAGCCTACTCGTGTCCATTATTATCAGCCAATTGTAGACCTACTATATATTTAACCTTATCTTTCTTTCTAAAGCCCTTGAAAAAGCAGTTTAAGTCAGGATTTTGTACATTTTCATTTGTCTTTCCAGTCAGGTTTGACACCACAGCATAGAGGCATCACCGGACAAAGTAACAAATGAGCCGCTGGATGCAGCAGACTCCACACTTTCCGTTTTTTTGAAGGAGTCATGATATAAGGTCAGCGACCAGGCTGAGAACATTAGCTGAGGTCAGTAGCTTTGTCGGCTTATTCTGTGTGCAGACTTTTGCAGCTGAAAGGCAGCGTCGGGTAAGTGTTTGTCATCAGCTGCTTTTACAGCTGAGTGGCTGTATAAACGAGATTTCCAGCCCTACTGCGTGTACAGCTAGTTTGTCGAACTAAGGGCCGAGTACTCAGACGTCTATCATGTTCAGTCGCATCAGTTCTTACAGTAGCTGGGTTTACATGGGACACTTTTCTCCTATCCTCCTATCCTTCTATGACCTCTGATCTTTTCTGACCCGGTTGTTATATGCATTCATTCACCTAATCGAAGACACTTTCTGACATGCGCAGATGATCCACACTCCAGTTCATAAGGTGCCGATAATACTACGATGAGTTGAGTGCTGACCGCCAACAAGCGCCCAGAAGAAGAATACGACAAAGAGGGCATGCGCAGAATTGACTTTTTGTCCATATAACCATCCAAATATGTTAAACTCTTTCAAAGTTGCGATGAATAAATTACTCCATCACCATCATCTAAAGGATGTCGAATGAAAGTTTTTCAGTTTTTCCACAGCGTTAACTTCCTGTCCTCTTTTGTATCATCATGACTCCACAGTTAATGAAGATTATTCAGGACAGGAGGCCAAATTGTCAAGTTCTCTATTCCAAGTCTCTGATCCTCAGGTGATCTCCTGCAATTCTTATAACCAACTGTTTCTCCTTTTGTATTGAGTATAACATGTGTCTGCCTGTGATGAAAGAAAGGAGAAATAGAACATTTACCTAAAATAAGCCTGCCTTGTCTGCTGTATGGTGCAGATTAAGAAATCATTACCTCGGATTCCCCCCTCAGCTCATGAAACATGGCTTGTGTGTCAATCACTTCACATCCTCACTTCTATTACTCTGAGGAAATCTCATATATAAAGGTAAACAAGTAGTTCAGTATGCAGCGGCAGAGCCAGATAACTCCTGTAAATGGACCAACAACAATACAAACACAACTGACACTGAAACAGCGTGAGGAGTAGGAGCACGGCGGTTGTTTGTTTCTCTGACCATAGCGATGCATCAACAGAGCAGATTTATGGACACACTTGTAATGCAATCACAATCTGATGTAAATGCGACCAATAAGGAAGAAAAAGCAAAAAGCAAAGCAAGGGCATTACACACGGACCACTGAAGGAGTTCTTATATAGGCTGAGCCCACAAAGGCACAACACAACACACTTTATCGTATCAATATTTGATTAACCACCATTCCCAGCTGTCCCGCTTTTTTTTCACTTTAGTTTACCAGACACAAACTGCATTGCACAGTCCCCATGTCATAAATATGTTGTTTTTTTGGTATGCGGGCAGTAATGTATTTTAGAAAAACACTTTTCATTTTCATTATCTTATTAAATATAGATGTAGCCTGTAATTAGCAGATTAAGATGTCAGCTAAACGATTCAACTGGAGGCACGAGGAGGCAGTTAGCCTCAACCAGAAAGGAGAAATGCAACTAATTTGAAATTTGCCTAATTAGAGTAGTTTGACTTCTTTGAGCTAATGTAAGCCACGGGTCAGCCTCTCTGTGAGGCTGAGATGCTGGAGAGCCCTGGTCGCCGAGGATGGAGGATGATGATAATGCTGGCTGTTGATGGTCAGTAAATGTTATTTTCATTGTCAATAACAGTTTACCTTCCAGTGTGTGAGTAACCATTAAAATACGAAAAATATCAACTAAAGCTCCCAGACATATTGTTGAAATAAATCATGCAATATTTACTGGCTGATATCCGGGTCAACCTTTTCCATATAACAAAAAAATATATATGATATCAATTCTGGTCTAAATACGATTCACTGGAATCGGAATGCTGCTGTCTTACTCCAACACAGTAAGTCAAAACATCCACTTAACAGAATAACTGCGGTTGACCCAAAATCAAGATGGATGATCATTTACGCCACACAGTTGGAAGGTCCGGTGAGAATTAAGTGTTAATCTTACTTAGGCTAGACCAACAAGGCAAGAAAACTATTTCATAGCGTTTCAATGTTAATATTTCATGAATAAAGTGTCTATTCACTCAATCTCGACATTCGTAATTCAACTCAAAATATCCTATATAGGATTTCCACTTCAAAACTGACATCTAAACATGGCTCCAACACTTCCTGATCAACTGTTGCTCCATGATCGCGTCGCACTGCTCTGTGTCAACTTTATGAAGGTGTAATAGAAGTTCATAGTTCTTCTGCCTTCAAGTCGATGGCAGAGTAGAAAAAGTGTGGAATCGACATCCTTATAAAAAAGAGACAGGAGTGTGACATTTTGACGACATATTATGTGTGCTGCCCACAAACAAACGATTTAGCAGCCAAATGTGAAATGTCTTCAAACTGTGGAGACAACATTGGGTGTGAGAGCTCCTTACCCTCTGAGTAGAAGACCACATCCACTGACAGCAGCAGGGACCACGTTTCCAAAACGTGGATCAGCACTGCCAATGCTGCTGTGTGTGTCATTTCTCTTTTGCTTGTGTAGCACCATCATGCTTTCTAAATTCACACAGAGCAGCAGAGTTAAGCTGCTGCTGTTGGGTTTAGTTCACATTAAAAAAAAGGGGAGCACAGAGGGGTCATGGCTGCAGGGCGGTCGTCGATCTGTGTATAAAAAGGGGTCCACTAAAGTGAATATCCCCTGCGACCTTTGTTATAAGGCAGCAGTCAGCTGTCATTGAGATGGCATGACCTCATCGGCTAATTCAGGTTTCACATCTCTGAAACACAAGCTGTAGATCAAGCAGCCCTGTGGGCGTGGGTTGCTGTGATTTTCTCCCAGCAGGCCGTGTCTGTGATTTTGTGTCAATAAAAGTTGGCATTTGCATTGTTTGTTGTAAGGATTCGGTGGATTTTTGACAATAGCTACACTACGCTGTTGAACCTGACGAGCAAACAGAGAAACACACCACAGAAAAATAAGAAGGAACAGGATAAAAAGAAGAGAGAAAAGATGCCACAGTGCCAGGCGTTGATGCATGGGTGATCAAAGAACACATTGCTTTACTGCCTCTGTGGGCAGACACTCACAGGCGGTAGAGACACTATGTGATGCCAGGAAAGAAGAGAGAAAATCCAGACCAGACAGAGAGTGAACTACGGCCGAGTATGCCGAGAGGCTGAAATACAGAGTAGGCAGAGCTAGAAAAAAGAGTGGCTAAAAGCAAGATTGAGTGAGGAAGAGAGACATAAAGACTCTATGTCATGTCCAACAAGGGCAGAATACATATTTTATATATTCAAAGGCTGGACATTAAAAATTAACCCAGTCACACTGTCTCTACATGATCTCACCTAATGACGGCAAAGTGCTCTTCCGTCTGCCTGGCTGGGAGACACACAGACACACACACTCATATAGACACACACAGACACACACACACACACACGCACACACACACACACACACACGCAGACACACACACTCATATAGACACACACAGACACACACACACAGACACACACACTCATTTAGACACACACAGACACACACACACAGACACAAACACACACACACACACAGACACAAACACACACACACGGAGCCATAGTGTTGTGTATTCAGTTTAGTGCATTACTACCCATCCTCAACAATTTTTTACATATAAGCGTTCACGGCAAGATGAGAGCAAAGCAAATATAAACCAAAATGAAAAATTGAAAACCGTCACCACACCGAGTATGAAGCACCAAATCATAAAATTATTTATTCCTATATCTTCTCACAAAACTTCTCACAAGTTTTGACCAAAATCCTGCCCTGATATCATCCTTGAGCATCAGCATCTCAGAAAAATAATTTTTCACTTCATCTCCACCAAATGTCCAGTCAGGAAAATGAAGTTTATTTCTCAAACAACGCTTTCATTTAAACCACACACACCCTCACTTAAGGAGAATGAAGAAGGAAAGAATGAAGGAATATGATTAGATTGTTAAAACAACAAGCTGATAGACCATAATAACCATTAGTTGCTGTCTTAAGCAGGTTAATGTTTCTGTGACGATACAAGTCCAGCACTAGGACCTTGGGAGCCCTGGCCCAATTAAACACTGGCTGTTGTTTAATTAATATACATGCCATCTCAATTATAACTGGTCCTTATCAAAGTGAACATGATTCGTTTCATGACACATTATACATCATTAGCTGAGCTGAAAAGCTTTAATTGGAAAGAGTGTCAAACTCTTGAGATCGGTGTGTGAAGAAAGCAAATAACGCTCTCTATCAGGGACACACAGGGAAGTCACCTGGGAGGGGATTTAGAGAGAGCGAGTCACACACACAATGATATGACCCCTACATAAATCAATTTAAAAACCATGCGGCTTAAATATATGCTGCAATAATTCAGGGATTATCTCAGTAATCACTGAAGCTATTCCTCGGGGAAATGGAGTTTGAGATGCAAGCACACCAATTTGTCCCATTTATTTGCCAATTAAAAAGAGAGTGTTGGCGGATTTTTGTAGCATGTAATCACCAACTAAACCCACCCTGAGCTAATGATTGGACCAATCTAGAGGTTTCACCAGGATGCAACAGGGACAAATCAATCTGGTCAACACATGGATGTGGATGTAGGATGTGGCAAGAGCGAAGCAGGGGAACAAAACTAGGCACCCAAACAAAAACTAAAGACGTTGGTCACTGAATACCATTGTGCTTTACGTTTTTGTTTGTTACTTGATAAAACACACACCAATGTAGTCTGGGAGCTGTTGCTAAGCAACCACCTCTGTACATCATTTTAGTGTGTAAAAGTTGTTCATATATATGTATGTATGTATTGTATTGTGTCTACTTAATTATTGTTCACTATTTCTGTACTGCTCTCTTGCCAGGTCACTCTTAGAAAAGAGATTATTTTAAACTCAATGAGAACTCTACCTGGTAAAAAAAAGGATATATATACATATATATGTATATATATATATATATATATATATACATACGTATATGTAGAAAAAGAAAGAGCCTCTCTTCTCTTTAACTTTTACGTGTCTCACAAGAATGGGCAGGAGGATGCATTAATGGTTAGCACTGCCTCACAGCAATATGCAAATCCATCTAAAGACTTGATCATTTCTGTGTTTGCATTTTTTCCCAAAGGACGAGTTTCTTGTTCTGCCCGTGTCTGTGTGGGTTCCCTCTGGATACAACAGCCCCATAAGACAGTTCAAAACATGATATGTCAGTGAGTTCCATCTAAAGAGGTCCGTAGGTGTAAGTTTGAAAGCTTGTGTGTCTGTCCTGTGATAAACTGGCGATTTGTCCAGTGTGGACCCCGCCTCTCGATCAACGATCTTTAGACGCAGAGTGTATGCTACATCAGAGAGAAGTGGAGGATCAAAGCCTCCCTGATGGGAGTCCGAATTATGGAAACGATCCAACTAATATTAAGGAGCAGAACAATTTTCAAGAAATGTCTGACCTCCCATCAAAAACGTTGACCACTCACACCATTTATCAGGATACCTTTTATAAGTGAATGCAGGCTGTCTTTGTTTTGTACTTAAAAGGGGAATTAAGAGACGCAAAAGGAAGAAGATCTAAGGCACACTGCCATATATCAAACGGAAACCCAGACCGTTCAGAGTAGTATTGATCCATTGAGCGATATAACAGAGTATGTGGGGGTTTAATCTCTTCAGCCACTGACCCACAGCATTAACAGACTCTCGCCTGGAGCTACAGACTTGGTTTATAGATGGACTTCATATTTACAGTGTATCCCTACATTCAGTCAGTGTTGGAATACAATTTACCGAATGTATCGAATGTGCATTGGTGAGACTCTTCAAGACTGTTCAAGTGAAATGTCAGCTCTATAGATGGTCCCATGCTCTTCTATAGGCTTAAATAACAATTAAATTAAATTATATAAGACATTTTCTTTAATTCCATCCCCTGACTTTTCCTTTAGTTACCATTTGGATCTGCATCGAATGCCTAAAAGATTGTTCGGTAAATTGACATTGAATTCATTCTTCACTTTTCATATTCCCCTCTGGATTAATTGAAATAACTGAATTCATCTGTGACCTCTGACCTTCCCTCTCACATTGCCATCAGGCTGAATATTATGTAATATGTTGATTTAGGTGCAAAAACACAGAATACTAAATTTTAGCATAGTAACTGTGCTTTGATTGATGTTAAGGTAAAATGCGCGTGATGACATGGACCGTCGTCAAACGGAACGTCGTGATTGGTAATAACTTTCCGCATGATAGTAGTGAATGTCATGTTTTACTGTTTAGAGCAGAAAACATTTTTTAAGGCATCATTGTGTATTTAAATGAGTCGGTCACTTTCAGTGAACCCAATTTCAGATCGGCTAATGTATTTCCTATTTTCCACATGGTCTCTGGAGCACCACCCCCTCTGGCGTTCTTGTAAATGATAACATTCAGTCACAGAAAACAGTAAATCTATCGTTATTTTGTTTCTGTGTACTAGTGATTTTATTTTTTTCAGAATCCAATAAGAAAATGCAAATCAAACCATTTTTCAAATTTATCTCATTTCCTATCTGTTTTTCAATTTTGAGTCTTGTATATCAAAATGAAAAAATTTAATTCCTCGTTTTTTGTTTTTCAATAATCATTTCTGAAACGAAAAAACCAAACACCAAAACATACACAGTTCCACTTAACTGAATCTGTTGATAATAGGGACACCACAGGTCGAAGTGGTAACCAACGACGAGACATTTACCAAGGCTACTGAGAAAGTCCTATATTTGATAAGAAGAATTTTTTCATTTGTTTTATTGACATATTAAAACATGTGTGGACTTAAATAAACATAATTATGTAACTTGATACAACCAAAATGTCCAATAAGGGTCAAATACTTTTTGTAAAAACATGCTTTACCAAAATGATTGACCAAATGTAATTAAAATTGACTGTTTTTGATGAAATACATGATTTGAAATAAAATAATTGTAATAATGATAATAATAAATTTAATATTTTGAATTGCAAAGAATTCTGTTGTTTCTGAAAACTTCCTCCAACAAGAGTTTAAAGAGATTATTTGCTCAACTAAATTTGTTAGCTTGCTTTTATTTTGATTCTTTTGTTTCTATAATCCTGTGCTTTTATTTTGAATGGGATTTTTTATGCAGCGGAGGGCCGCCTATTCACACTCCTTAACAGAAGGTGGCGATAATGCCCTGTAGTGTAAACCATGTTTTCATCAAATAAATTTTAAAGGTTGAAAATTTTCCTAGATTTGGGTCACTAAGGGGTGATGGTGGGTCCCGAAACTAGACCAGTTGAGAATCACTTAGCTAGTGACCCACTGGTATGAGATGCTGCCTTTGTAACACCTAGGTTGTTGGTTTGAGTCCTGGTCAGAAGAAGCCTTCAGTAAAGATCCCCATGCTAGGACCTCCCAAAGCCTACAGCCTACCTAGGAATATGAACAAATAAAAACATAACTAAGGCCATGATGACTCGGACATATGAAGCGTAACATCACAAAGTCCGACATCCAACCATGAGACATGAAGAGCACATCAGCTGGACCTGATCTAAACCTAGGGAACAACACCTTCTAACAACCAGCCTCTCAACAACATGGAAGCTCCTCCCAGACACCATAGCAGCTACAGGGACTACAAGTACCTGGGTGCCCCACATGAATACAATGATGGTGAGGCAAGGAGGTCAGCTACAGCCAAATACGTCCAGAGGGTAAGACAGGCACTGAGAAGCCTGAATAGTTGTAGGAATAAGGTCTAAACCATCGACATGTACGCCCTTACAAGTCAGCGGGAATAGTAAGGTCAACAAGTCATAGAGGTCAAGACAAGACAACTCCTCACAAAGCACCCTGAAAATCTATGAGCAACATAAAGAGGGAGGGTGAGGATTACTGAGTGTATATATATATATATATATATATATATATATATATGGCCACACCTTCTAATAAGCTTAGTGGCAGACCCTAAATCACCGATATATAGCTGGACCAGTTCTAATTATAATGGAACTTCATCACTCTTGTGCGCTGAACAGCTTAACACTAACTCACAGAACGACAGAGGAGAGAGAGAGTGTGATGATGATGATTCTGGCATGGTTTCTGGGTTGATGTTTTTCAAATTCCTGAAGTAGATTTGATGTTTGGGCTTGGTGAGGGGGGACACAAGTGACAACTCCATGGAGACGGCCTTGTGGTCGGACACACCCAGATCGTTCACAAGAAGATTGCTGAGAGGAGCAGAGTCATTGATGACTAGATCCAGAGTGTGCCCCATGGTGTGGGTGGGGACATCGACAAGTTGCCTGAGATTAAAACAATCCAGTAGTTGGAGAAATTCGGAATCAAAACGACATGCAGGGGAGTCGACATGAATGTTCATATCACCAAGTACTAAAATATTGGCAGAGGTTGTGTAAAATGTCGACAAAAGGTTGTACATCTCAGAGATGAAGGCTGGGTTTGGTTTGGGTGGTCGGTAGATTAGAAGTATGGTCATGGAGAAAGGGGGTTTACAATTAAATGCCAGGCACTATTGGGAAGAGCGACAGCGTTCTGATGGCGAGTCTGAGACGCGACGTTGCGTAGGTCAGACCAAAAGGACGGAATGAAGTTATCGTAGCGAGAGTAAACAACCTTAGAACGGCAACTTCTGTAAATGTAACGGCGCCGGCGAAGTCCAAGTTGTTTAATAACCGATATGCACAACGGAGTGTTGTGGTGAATTTCATCAGTTTGGTGGCGGAATAATTTATCATCATGCCAGTCGTGGAGACTAGTCCGTTATTAGCCGTTAGCCATGGATGAAATGCGCAGAGGACGTTGGTAGCCGTTATTTTCATGGAAATGATGCCCAGACAAAAGCTATCAAACACAGAAAGTGATCAACAGCAGCTTTGAGTGAATCTGTCACGGGGGCAGCGATGAACAAGACAAATGAACAAACTGACATCAACGATGAAAGAAACAGATACAGAAGTCTCCAGGTAATGGTACACTTGCAGCAACAGGTAGGCAGACCGTCACCAGACTCGGTAGAATTCCTACAAATACAAATACAAATACAGAATAACAAATACAAGTACAGGGGTACTTTGACAATGGGCGGATAATCTTGCCCTAATTTTGAAATTTGTGCTTGTTGTCTGAAGATGTCTCATCTTAAATACACTCATTTTGACGGTGGTTATCACCAAACATGGAGACATTGGGTCAGGAACCGTTTCTCCAGAGGAAAAATCTGATGCTGATGTGGCCGAACACTGACAATAAATATCAGGGTGACCTGCTTCAGTCTTTCCAGCTCTTACTTTTTCTCTGTGTTGTTCATTTGTAAATGGTTTCCCTCTTTTCATCTTTATTCGTCTTCAAAGTCTTTTTTCTATCAATAGATGGTCAGTTTTCAACGACATCCCACATCGAAGATTAAAGGACTGATGACTCAGCAGGTTTTTAGAAAAGCTTTTTCATCTTCAGGCAACTCCATTGCTGTAATGGTGTGTCTTCTGTTCTCTAAAATATCAATCAGACATCTGCAGATGATTCAGGAAGCTGCTTCTCGACTCCTCACTGATACCAAGAGAGTGAATCACATCAGCCCAGTCCTCAGATCTGGACACTGTCTTCTCTCCGTCAATGAACTGATTTTATTATGCTGCCGTTGGTTTGTAAAGCGCCCGAGGGCAAAAATGCCTTAATGTTCTTCTCTTCCAGGTCATCAGTGAAAGGTCTGCTTTGTGTCCAGAGTCAAAATTAATATCAAACAAGCAACATTCAGTTTTTCTGCTCCACACAACTGAAAAAGATTCTGGAGACCGCTAGGTCTGCTACGACTCTCTGTTCATTTAAATGAAGGCTGAAATGTTTCTGTCTGCCACTGCCTTCTATTCAGTCATTCCTCTCCACTGTAACTTTTACTCCTGTACTTCTTATATCTTTTATTTTCTATGTTAATCTGGTTTGTCTCCATCTAAATACGTTTTATGCCATTGTTTAATAATTTTTTGCCTTGCTTTGTACGGGGCCCATCTGATGACAGTGAAGAAAAAAATGATCTTGTGGCTACAACTTAATAAGGCAAGGGAACAAATTATTATCCCGTAGGAACGAGTTTTTAAGTCGTGAACACCAGATCATAAGTGGTTCCAATGCCTTATTAAGTCGTGGCCATGAGATAATAAGTTGTTCCCACAATTTTTTAAGTTATAAAGGTGTGGCCATGAGATTTTTCTTTTTTCAATGTCATCAGAGGGGCTCCATAGCTTTGTTTTAGAAATGTCAGATGCAAATGAACTTGCCTTGCCCTTCGTCAACCATCTCCACCTCTTTCTCTCTACTACCCCCCTTTTAAACAGCAATTTTTTTGTAATAACATTTACTGCTGGTGCCATGTAACCAACCATGTCTTCTTAGATTTAATCTTTGGAGCCATCTTTTGTTTCTTTTCATGTTTCCATCTCTCATCCCCTCTTTGTCCGTCTCATCTCCCTTTGCTTCCTATTTCTTGTGAGCACAAGTCAGAAGAGTCATATAGTCTTTTTCAGAGCAGCATCAAAGAGGCGCCAGTAAGGGGGATAAAAATAGAAAAAAGAATGTTATTTATAACTTGTTCCAAACAATGCTAGCTGAAACATTTGTACTGCTTCAGCAGCACTCGCACACTCAGCCTCACACACACACCCTCACCTACACACACACACCCTCACCTACACACACACACCCTCACCTACGCACCACAGACACCCTCACACACACACACATCCTCACATGCACAAACACACATACACACTCTCACACACACAAATACACATACACACCTTCACACACACACCCTCACACACACATCCTCGCACACACACCCTCACACACACAGACACATCCTCACACACACACCCTCACAGACACATCATCACACACAGACAAATTCACACACACACACCCTCACCTACACACACACCCTCACCTACGCACACGCACACACCCTCACACACACACACATCATCACATGCACAAACACACATACACACCCTCACACACACAAATACACATATACACCTTCACACACACACCCTCACACACACACACACATCCTCGCACACACACCCTCACACACACACAGAGATCCTCACACACAGACACATCCTCACACACACACCCTCACAGACACATCATCACACACAGACAAATTCACACACACACACCCTCACCTACACACACACACCCTCACCTACGCACACGCACACACCCTCACACACACACACACATTCTCACATGCACAAACACATATACACACCCTCACACACACAAACACACATCCACACCTTCACACACACACCCTCACACACACACACACATCCTCACACACAGACACATTCACGCACACACACCCTCACACACTCAGACACACCTGTACTTGATGGAGTAAAAGGCAGACCTAGCGAAAAACTATACCTGTATCGATATGAGCTGCTTTTATTTGACCGGATTTATCATATATTGATAAGGTGACTTCCAGGAGAATAGAGATAGAGCATTCGGACAGGATATATTTCAAGCATAATCAAGCAAAATCCATAATTGCAGAGCTTTGGCTCATTTGCTACATCTTAATCTTTCATGCAAGTGAGCCATGGTCCCCACCCACCCGCGATGTAGGACTCATGAAGAACAGTGATCTCCCTTAATTATACATGATGTGTTACAGAGAAGGAGGTGGGACGGAGGGAGTGGAAGAGTGGAAGAAGCTGTAGATAAGAGATGAAAAAAGAAAAAAAAAGAAAATAGGTGATCAGAGTAGTGAAGCTATAAGACAAAGCAAAGGGGAGCTCTGTGGAAATGAGGGAGCAATTAGAAGAAGTCGGCTACAGATTGTGAGTGTGATGTTGACATGTCTCCCCTGAAGCAGCTCTGTCTGTACATCCCCACTGATCTTGAGAGCTGCAGGACACACAACATCAAAACACAAACACACACACATAAACACACACAGCCATGAGCCTGCCTTAAATTCGGATGTTAAGATATTCTTAGAGCCACAGTAACAAATTAAAATATGCTGCAGGCTGTCACCATGGTGACCTATAATAAATCTATTTAGAATATGTATAGATTGATTGGACGAACACATCCAGCGCTCCCTCATAAACAAACACACATGCAACCACACTCTTTTGCGAGCAGAAGAAACCTTGTCCTCCTTGGTTTATTGGTGTAAGATTTATATGCTCACCATGAATAGATTATACCTTTACGACATTTTGTGTGATTTCATAACCAGAGTTCACCTGCCTCGTCATGTGACTCTCACGTTGTTACAGATCCAGTCACTTACTCCTGCCCTCATCCTACCTCTCTCACATCAGTCCCGTAACTTGAACTTCTCCACCCAACTCTGCATTGGGATCTCATTACACTCTTCAGTTACCCACCCATACACAGTCGGATCCATCTCCCCTCTGCCAGATCAGATCAGATTTCATGGCCAGCCTTCCAGCCTTTTTGATTCTCCCCGTCTGAAACGTTGCCTTATTTCCGTAGTTCTGACTGTCTGATCTGCCTGCTTGTCTGGTTTTTGATCCTTGCCTGTGTATGGAGCCGATTTAGAGGTTCTGTATATTCAGATATTACCTCTGAATCCAGGCTGTTATGCTCTGTGATTCCTGACTCTTTAAACAGCTTTCTGACTTTTGGACTTTATTCCTTGTTTAAAATAAATAACAGGCTGAAGAAAACATCATTTTTTATTAAATTTTTTTTTTTTTTTTTACCAATTATTGCAGGCGAGGACAATGTAATGATTGTACACTTATATTGTTTACTTATATTTCTCTTGCAGTTTTTGTTTCAACTAATATTCATTCTGTTTTGAAGAAAGGGATCTTGATAATACCGCTTTGCAGTTTGTATCCATGGCAATACGAGTTATGATTTACGGATAAGCAAACGTGCCTGGAAATCATTTGTTGGATAAAGCATAGCATGTGTTTGGACTTTCACTGTAGCTCACAGTGTCTGCACTAAGTGTGCCCTCTGAGAGTAAGAATCATTCAAATCTTTCAGTGTTCAGTCATTTTAGTCAACTATGACATTACTCTACCTGCACTGACTTATGTGAAAGATTTTCAACCACGTTGTGTAAATATGTGACCACAAACATCTCCTGAAGAACTACTTCAACATTGCCTTTTATTGAATTACATTTGGGAAGACTTCATTAATATCTTGCACTTCATTTAATTTTGGGAGTATTTACCTGTATTTTAATTCGGTCCTGCTGTTACTATTTTCCATTGCATATACATCATCTTGTGCTTATTTTATATATTGTATTAAAGCTGTTTCCTTTTTCTCATTGTTGTCTATACAATAAAACCTAATCCCCAATTTATTTTCTGGACTTACAACAATGAAACATTAGTTGTGTAATGACAATTCTATTCATGGATATTAGTTATTGTTTGGGGGAAATTGCTTTAAATTGATATTTGAAAGTTTTAATTTAATCAGAGTTTAATTTAATCAGAGTTTAATTTAATCAGAGTTGGTTTCAGACATTTTGCCAAAAGGGATTCTGGCTAATGCACTTATCTATCACCTAAAGTCAAGAACTGACGCCACAGAAGAAAATGAAGAAAGCAAAAGCCTCAAACACAAAAAGAAACAACCAAAATATTCATTTTTTCTTCTTGGTGGGGAAAAGCAGAAAAGCCAGCAACAATGCAGAGGAAAAAGTAAGCAGATAAAGTAAGAGATGGAAGGAGCACAGGATGTCATGAAATATGTAGGAAAGAGCAGCTGAGTGCTGGGACACAAAGCCATTAAAGAAAGCCCTGGAAATGCAGTCAGCTAGAAATATAAATGTCCATTTCCTTATCTTGTACTGATGTAAAGACACAGCAAAAAAGCCCACACACACTCACACGTTCACCATTTCTGACCTGAAAAGGCGTACTTTAATATTCTCAGATGTGAACATGGAGTTAACACACTTTAGTGTTCGCAAGAAACTGGAAAAACCGGCTTACATGCAAGCTCAGCCTCAAAGAAACAGAAGCAAGCTCCCTCCGCCTGTCCCCATCCTCTCTGTGTGCATTTTATTCTGTTCCGTGAATCATTGATTGAGTGCATTTATGGACCAGCGAGACAGTTAGTTTGACAAGAACCATGTGTTTTTCGGTCTTTGGCTTAAGGTATCAGGATCAAGGCAGCTGACATCTGCTGGTTGCCCTAGATGAGTTGAGCTGCATTTACTCTTCTTTGTCCAACTTAGTGGGTTTTCAACAACTTGGGGCTGCTTTGGAAGATTTGATGCAATGCTGCGTAGAATTATACTGAATTATACTTATATATATCCCAGAAAAGTCTCTGACATTACGGAATCGTCATCGCCACCGCGTCCTAACATTATAACTCAAAACTATTCTATGGATCATTTTCAAAAGTTATACCCCCATAGACCCTAGTGCGAGGAAGGACTGGATTGAATCAAGGAAAGGGCGGTTGTTTATTTCCAGACACTAAGGGTGGCTTTATCTCAAAAAGTTTTCTGGCCATAATTTCGCAACCGTTAGTACGATTTCGTCCAAATTTGGGCATATGACTCGATTAAAGGAGATCTATCTTATAGATTTTAGTCCAAACCATATTTTTTACTAGGGGGAAATTATTATTTTTGAAATCACTGTTTTGTTGACATAACTTCCTAACCATTGGTCTGATTTAGTCAAACTTTGGTGGATATTTATTGACTCCGGAAGGTCTGTTTCTCAGACAAAACTTTACATATAATTTAAGGAGTAAAATCCGGGGGATTCCATGTACAATGCAAAGGAATTGGGGTCTTTTCAGGGATAAACCCTTGCTATTGGGGACGACAGCATATGTCTAGTTTTTGCCATCTCTTTTATTATATATGTATTTTTCAACTTTAATAAATCAACAACAACAATAATAATAATAATATCAACTTTTTATAAATTCTTCATCAAATTATTTGTTTGCTCTACATTATGGTGAATAACTTCCCCTTGCTTCTCTGGCAGCAGCCACAGTTCAGAGCCAGAGGAGCTTTAGATGATTTCATTTGTTTGCATCAACAGGAACATTATCTTTTTTTCCTTTTTTTAGGCTTTCCAAAAGATTTTGATACAAAATCGATGTGCTGCATTCAATGATAAGGTTTTATTTTTTCATATGAGTTCTCCAGTGTCCTACTGCAGCAATCAGTTCTTAGTGGCCTTACAAGGACCCATCCCTTAGTCCATTAGCCGTAGGCCTATAGTCTTATCATTTTGAGGTTCATAGGGGGCTGAAGACAATTCCAGATGACAGTGGGGCCTCATCCGTTGTAATGGACAACCCCTCACACTCACATTCACAGCCATCACAGTCTCCATCTATCCTAACCTGCATGCATTTGACCTTTGAGGGGTAGCCAGTGCAAAATCCACACGGAATGGATCCACTAATCCAGCAGAGCAGCAAGCTCACAGCGCTTACTCATAAATTACAAATCGATAATGTTGCCAGCTACAAGCTAAGCTATGGTCTTAGAAAATCCGTGACCAATTCAGAGATAGAATACAATTCCACTTAATCTCAGATTCATAATTAGTTCGGAGTAAGTCGCTGTCTTCCATCACACTTCCTTAACGTAAAATCAAAGTAATTTAAATTTAGGGTGTAAAAAATATAAATGATAGGGTGAGTTCCTATTATCAAAGAAAATATAAGATCATACTTTATACAACAGTAGCTCTCCTGAGTGTCTGGTGAGGAAACTTGAGGCCACATGGGTGGAAATCATCATATGTATTCCTCCATGCACAGACAGCACTAGTCACACATTCTCTACACACAGCTCCACATGAATGATTACAATTCATAATACTGACAAAGTCCAGTGTGTCATCATCATCTTCATCAACATCACCGTGATGATCTTAAGTATACTCATGGATCTCCACCTCTTCCTCGATGATGAAAACTTCATTCTTACTTCTGTCCGCATCTCGCTCAGACCCAGCATGAATCACACTTGCTGTGGATATCGTGCAAATCTCATCTCTACATCCCATACAACATTATGGAGATGAGGATGCGGCGGCAAACCACAGCAGCGTTGAAACGATATGTTGAAAATGACTTATTCCTACAAAAATGATGATGTGATATAAATTTCACCGGGAGTGGTTTGAATCCGCCAGGATTCGGGAAAGAATCATGCTGCAACCACGTGATATAAGTAATGATCCCAGAGGCGAACGCATGGATGTCTGGAGCCTCAGTCTACCTGGATGCTGCAGGAGATCTCGGAGTCGTCCAGTAGCCGGATCGTGCAGAGGACCTCCTGGTCCATGGAGCGAATACTTGGGCTGCGAAACCGGAGCATTTTCATCCTCCTGTCAGTTCTGTCTCAGCTCCTCATGTCAACAGATCCACGACCAGAGCACACGCGAACAGACGTAGGACACGCGCATATACACGCGTACATGTATGCGTCTTTCAGCTGGGGGCTTTCACCACCTGTGACGCCCTTGGGAATGAAAGGGTGTATGGAGCGATGGATGAAGGAATGGGTGGATGGATGAAAGAATGGATGGATGCAACAGAGTGGGGAGGAGGAGAGCTTGGCTTGCATCCGTCTCCTGCCTGCCCACTGATGGATCTAGAGGAGGGAGGCTGGCTTTCTCCTCCTCGTCGTCTCTCTCTAAGTCTCTCTCTCTCTCTTTCTCTCTCTCTCGCTCCTCCCTTCTCTCTCTCCAAATTTGATGACCCTTAACATTGCCATATTGATCGAACGTGTGTGGTGTCAGACGTAGTACTTAAAATATAGCCCAGAGCCATTGAAATTCCTTAAAATAGAACATAAAGCACACTCATGTTGTGCTATCTGCATAATCACAACCAATAGTGGTCTAATATACACTCTACTGATTACACAATTATGATAAAATGTATTTTCCCACATACCCAGGAGCATTTTTTAGACTGTAATAAGAACACACACAACAAAACTAAGTACAGAAAGAAACAGAAAAAATACAGATAATCCACATAGGCTATCCAAATTATAAATAAGATGAATAAATAGGAACTAAGATTGCAAATTAAGGCACTTCAAAGTGGCCATCCTCCAGCAATACATCCATTATACCTTCCCAGGTGTAGGCCTATACGATCATTTACACTTTAACTTGTGTGCCTCTGTGAATTTATGTTCACAAAGTTATTCGAAAGAGAATATAATTTAATACGTTGATACAACACATTGTTTTATCTGAATTATTTCATTTTTAACAGTAAAAATGACGTCAAAATCCAATATTGAATCGGAACGTCTCAAAACAACTGTCCCTTTAAATACGTAAAGTCGTGGAAATGTATGTATTACGTCACCAAACACTTTACGGCACAAGAAGAATGAAACACAATTAGAAAGATCCGCATTCAAACACACAAACAATTAAGATAAGATTTGCTCAGCGAGAAAAGTCGTTTTTATATCATTGATTCCGTAGTTAAAAAGGTGTTTGTACGACATAGCTAATGGAATATGTTTACTTTGACTCAACCTGCTAGAGGACAGATTCACTTCAGGCTCATTCTGACGATGCATCCCGAGCTGTGATATTCTCTCAGCATATCATCTACTTCAGATTTGTGACATATTTTGAAACCATCAATTGTTTGAAGTATTGTTTTTTTGTGTGTCTGAATTTCACTCAGGATGATCTTTATCCTAATGGGAGTCTCGGGCTGTGGAAAGTAAGTAAAACAAATCTGTTTGTGATTATTCAAGAGAGTTTTTCTTGATAACACACTTGAGTAGATTATAAACTTTATACCTACATTTCTTATTGAACTCGGGGTAATTGCTTTGGAGAATATAAATTAGATATCTGAAATCCCACAGATTGGCTTAAAATCTCATTGATATATTGCTGCGCTTTAATGTCATTTTTGGAAATGAACTCTCCATATTAAAAGTTATCATTCGGATCTAAGGTTCTTGTCCCTCATCAAATATCAAGTATCACATTACAAATAGGTCTTACTTCCTTTCTGATCTTAAGTAGAGTTTTCATACATCTGTACTTGAGTTGAGGGATCCACTATTTTAACTTTATGACTTTTTACTCCCTACTTTTTTAACCAAAATATTGCAGTCTCTGCTCCTTACATTTTTAAAACAGTTAATTTACTCTATTAGATTATTGCTTAATTTGAAAATTACTTATTTTGAATCACTGTGTGCTTTTCCAACAGACATACACATTTAAAAAAAAACCTCAAAGACAAAACAGACTAAAAGCTTTAAAAGATGATCCATAGAAGTTGAACTGAAGCTCTTAATCCCTTAAATGTATGTTTTATCAATATTACATGGGCTTCAGTTAGGTTTGTACAAAAAACAGCAGTTGAAAATGTCCCACAGGATCTACTTTGTTCTTTTATGATTTACATTTCATGCCTCTATTTTTTAAAACTTTTACTTAAAATAATAAATGTCTAACTCATGACTAATCATTTATGAGTATTCTCTAATTATTAATATAGTGGCTTATTCATTTTTAATGACTGGACTAATCAATTAATCCATTAACTGAATAAGCTGAACTCCGCAGCATGGCAGTAAAATAGTGGATCATATGAATTTTCATCAACATCTTTTTCACATTCTCGTTCTTGTACCTGTGTAAATTCTGTCTGTTATGTCTTTTCCTCCACAGAAGCACTTTAGGGGCATTGCTATCAGAAAAGGTAATGGTTTCATCCATGTACACAAAAATCTCACCTCAAATATTTCTGCACACAGTAATAATACTTATTTATTTCCACTCTTCAGCTGGACTGGCCCCTGCATGAAGGAGATAACTTCCACCCACAGGAGAACGTTGAGAAGATGGCTCGTGGTGAACCACTTACAGACCAGGTCAGCCCAGGTGTGTGTGTGTGTGTGTGTGTGTGTGTGTGCGCGCGCGAATATATGATTAATTCAAAAGAATGTTCACTTGAATTCAAGCTCCCTTCACCTTTAGAGCGCTTTATAACAGTACCTCTAAAACTCAACTGCACACTCCCATGTTTGCACCAAATAGCAGCCTAGACGGGCAAATAGTTCTCGAGAACATCTAGCAACTAAATAGTAAGATGTTTCTCTCTGGGGTTGATGGAGACCAAAACCCAGACTAAAAGAGAGTGAATATTGGACAGTCTTGGAGGTACACGCTTAAAACCATCTCTTAACAAAGATGAATATTCCTGGTCTCAGTAAAATGATAACCATCTGCCCAGTATAGCTTCCCCATTTTGTGCCTGAACCACTCTGACTCCTGGAGACCTGGACTCCACATGACCTCTGAAGGTGTGCTTTGGTATCTGGCACCACGACTTTAGCATCTGATCCTGTAAGTCCTCCATAGAGGTGGGACCTCCATAGATCAAACTTGTTTTACCTGTACATCCCTCATATGTTGGACTTGACTGAGGTTATGTTGGACCACACCTCGATTTCACTGAAGGGTTCCTCAACGTTTTGCCGTATAGCAAGGTGCATTATCCTGCTGGAAGAGGAAACTGTCATTCAAGGAAAAATGTTCCCAAAGGATATGTGTCAAAGTTACAGCCACATGAATGACTGGACCCAAACAATGTTTCCCAGCAGAACATTACATAAAGCATCACACTGCCTCCCCCAATTGCTTTCTTCCTACATTGCATCCTTCCTTAGGCAAGAAGCGCATACAGACCAGGCTGTCCAAAATTATGTTAAAGAAAATGTGATTTATTTGACTGGCCACCTTCCTCCAATGATCAGTGGTCCAGCTTTCATGCTGACGTGTTTTTTTTGGCAGTGCACAGGACTCAGCATTGGTATTTTGAACGGTCTGGCCCTTTGCCACACAGGTTGTCAGTAAATTACAGCGAGCTGCAATGTACTGTGTGTTCTTAAACTGTTTTTATTTTTATTTATTACCAGAATACGCACTAAAACTTTCAGATATGTGTACTACAATAGACAGCAGAGACTCACCATCGCTCTGCATGTGACCGCTTTCAAAGTAGAAAGAAACAAGCTAGAAACACGCAACAAGATCTGCAGTTCTGGAGATGATCTCACCCGGTCATCTAACCATCACAATTCATGTGTTGACAATCATTGTCAAAGTTCCTTGGTTTCTTGATTGCAAATTTTTCATCCTTCCAAAACATCAAATTTGAGGAAATAATGTTGACTTGCTGCCTAAGAGATCCCACCCACTGACGGGTAACCGGATAATCAATGTTATTTACTTCAACTGTCGGGGGTTATACAGGTGCATCTCAATTAATTAGAATATTGTGGAAAAGTTCATTTAGTTAATTAATTCAATTTTAAAAAGTGAAACTTTTATATATTGTGGATTAATTACACACAATATTATAAATATTTCAACCTTTATTTGTTTTAATCTTGATGATTATGGCTGAAAGCTCATGAAAAGCCAAAATTCAGTATCACAGAAAATTAGAACATTACATAAGTCCAGTATCAAAAAGGAATTTTAATTAAAGTGTGTTCTTGTATATGCACTCAGTACTTGGTTGGGGCTCCTTTTGCATGAATTACTGCATCAATGCGGCGTGACACGGAGTCAATCAGCATGTGACACTGCTGAGGTGTTATGGAAGCCCGGGTTGCTTTGATAGCGGCTTTCAGCTCGTCTGCATTGTCTATCATCTTCCTTTTGACCATACCCCATACAGTTTCTATGGGGCGTTGACGTTTGACTTTTTTTATCAAGTCCAAAGTCAACGCAGCCATATACCAGGTAATCATGGAGCACTTCATGCTTCCTTCTGCTGACAAGCTTTATGGAGATGCTGTTTTCATTTTCCAGCAGGATTTGGCACCTTCCCACACTGCCAATAGCACCATACCTGGTTTAATGATCATGGTTTTACTGTGCTTGATTGGCCAGCAAACTCGCCTGACCTGAACCCCATAGAAATGTTTTCATGAGCTGTAAGCCATAATCATCAAGATTAAAACAAATAAAGGCTTGAAATATTTCACTTTGTGTGTCATTAATCCTCAATATATACAAGTTTCACTTTTTAAATGGAATTACTGAAATAAATGAACTTTTCCACAATATTCTAATTTATTGAGATGCACCTGTAATGTTATGGCTCATTAATGTAAATGCTGTTAATGAAAAAAATATCTAAAAAATGATGTCTTTTTCTCTTTAGGACAGATTTCCTTGGCTTCTCAAACTGCATGAAGTCATCGAGAGGTAAGAGGAAGCGAACCTTTAACACACAGAGGATCGTACTCCTGTGGGAAAGTGTGACGCCACCGCTCGTAGATGGTGGCTGTGCAGAAAGAGTAGCAGGGTAAGCGCAGGGCAGCGAGGGAACGATACGCAGCCGTGAAATCATTAAAGACAGACCAAAAATGTCAAAGATATTTTTGAAAACTGAGATGAAAACCAGAGAAAAGAAGGCGAGATTGCCAGACGAGAGATGGATTAAGTTTGTGTCTAGAAAGTAGGTCAGGGTGAACTGTAGTAAAAGTATCACTCTCTCTAAATTTCTGCACCACTGTTTTATTGTGTTTTTCACCTTTTTGAACATTTTCCTGATGATATGCATGTGCGTCTCTTCTGATTGCAGGGAACGGTGTTCAGGTTCTGATGCTCTTGTGTCATGCTCCGCTCTGAAGCACCTCTACAGACAGATACTGCTTCATGGATCCAAAGTTCTCCACTCCTCCTCCAGTCCAGACCAAGATGTCCTGCCTCCGTCGTCCGATGTTGTTTTTCTCTTCCTCCACGGTGACTATGATCTCCTTTATCAGAGGATGGCGGTTCGTAGGGGACATTACATGAAGGCAGACCTTCTACGCTCCCAGTTTGATGCTTTAGAGCCTCCGTCGGATGATGAGAACGCTCTGCGCCTGGACATCAGGAGGAACATCTCTGATATGGCCATGGAGGTCGAGAAGCACATCATCCGCCTCAAGTTGTCACCAACGCCTTAAACACTGCAGCAGACCGAGAGCGAGGGCGGGCCAGTAACATCATTCTGCAATATCTCTATAGCCGTCGCATTCATTGCCAATCAGTTCAGTGCCAATATTCTAATGAAGTCCTGAATGCTAATGAATTCTCCTCTGGACCAACCAGCAGGTCAGAGTTTTCTCGAAATCTGCAGGATGGTTCGGCAAATCATTTTGCAGAGACATTTCTGGTTTCTCAAAGACAAATTCTTTGGTATAGTTTGGTAATTCTATGACTTTTACATTATTGCTAAATATGACTTGTACATACATGGTTTTAGTGAATCCTCTCAGATTGGTTTCTGTAGACGTTCAATCCCCTCATCTCTAATGTGGAGCCATAACTACCTGAAAACCATACCTTGACCAGTACTTTGATTACCTGCACTACTGATGATGACATCATCTTTAGCAGATTAGATGATTGGGCAGACTAAATGTTGAGGAACATGGTAGAGATACGCTCAGTAGAATTGCATTATTATGCCATTTTACCCAAGAAAACTCTACAACTTCCTAAGGCCTATATTTCATATATTTTCATATTATAGTGATTGTAATCACTAATATAATATATAATTTGTTTCGTAAAGTAAAGTTTTGTAAAAAAGTTGGCATTTCAAAAATTACGCATTTCATTTTGTTGAGGTAAATCATCAGTTTAAGTGCAAAGAGAGAAATGTATTATGGAAAAAAATGCAGTGAGTACATTTTCCCTTTGTAAAACATCTACACAGAAAATTAAACTGACTATGCAAAAAAAAAGAGTGAAGGACTTCTTGCTCACATTTTAAGATAAATTATTTTTCGTTAAATAGCTTCTACTTGAAGTTGAATCTTGCGTTGAACATTTTATTTCACCAAATCCTCTGATATTTCCAGAACACTAGTAAATAAAAAAGCTACTGAAAAAGTCATTTCTGGCCCTTACTGGATTTGTTCAGTCGTCCAAGGTTAAAATAAATGAATGACAGTTTTGAGTGTAGAGTCAGTCAACCGTCTCAAACACTTATCTACTGAGTCCACAATGACGTTAACCCTTTAATGTCCTCACCAAGAACAAAAAGTATGGAAAATCTGAACTTACCATGAAATGAAAAATTGTTCAAGTATGTTTCAAAACCTGTTAAAAAAAAATCAGACTTTAAATCAACTCAATTTTAATTAGATTTACTAAACCTTTTGGTGAAGAATGTTTTTAGAAAACGGTCTGACCAATAATAGTCCTTTTTGGGTTGTATCAAGTTACATCATTTTGTTGCTTAAGTCCTCATATGAAAAAAAAAATATATGACTTCCTCAATAGCCATGGTTGACGGCCCCTCTGACCTGTGGTGTCCCCCAGGGCGCCATCCTCGGTCCCTTATGCTTTAGCTCACACCTTCTGCCACCGGTTCATATTATAAACAAGTTCGGAAGCATTTCTCATTAAGTTATAGTGACTCAAAATGTGCTCAACCAAACAGTTGAGCAGGACATTAAACATAAGCAGCAAATCGCCACAATTTAGAATCCGAAATTGTGGAAGTTTAGATACATATTAAGATTAAGATGAACTTCAATGTCATTCAAAAATAATGTTTGCAGTTGCATGTTTACGTCGTGTGTGAGGAAAACAACTGCAGGACAGGAGAGCACCGGGTCTGTGTACACACACTTGTAGTTGCAACAATAAATGATTAAAAGTAGATAAATAATATATATAAAATAAAAACATTAAATTGAAAATAAAATAAATGTTATTTTCCAAAATCTAAACATGCTTGGATTTTTGTGACTGTATGCTTTGTACCAAGATGTCAAGGGTCACACTTACAAGGGTCAAATCCCTTGTAAGTGTCCCTTGTAATCCCTTTCTTGGCAATAAACCCTTTTCTGATTCTGATTTAGATTTCATGACAATATTAAATTTTAAAAAATCCAAGTAGCTGCTTTGACTTACTGTCAGAAAATTGGTTATGTTAGTTGCAGACTACTGAAAATAAGTTTCGTATTATCCCAACTGACCAACCACCTCTGTGCTCTGATGTCACGTCTCAGCTTCACAAAAATTTTTTAAAACAAAGTGAATTAAATAAATAAATAAAAATGATTTAAAGCCTCCCGCTGCATTCTGCTGGGATGCAGGCAGCTCATCTGACTTATGATTATCATCATACTCAAGGTCAGATCAGGTCAAAACAGTGTCAGCCGTGTTTACTATAAGCATCTCCAGAAGACAACAGGTGACGGTGATCATGACACCCCCACCCCCTTCTGCCAAGCATGTTCTTCCACTCGACACTGCAGACTGTGTTGGCAGCGTGACTCTTGTCCAAATCTCAACTGGAATATTTTAGGAGCTTCTAATCCAGAAAATCCCCTTGGCTACTCTCATATCTCACACACTCTCTCTCACACACACACACACACCACTAGAGACTAAAAACCCCTCAGCCCGGCAGCAACAGACAAACACACACAGGTTGTCAAGAGGATCATGTTGGAAGTCTGATGTTGAAGTATGTGTATTGTGTGTCAGATAATCCCCAAGGTCTGTGACTCCGGACTCCTGGCAGGAACAGGCTGCAGAGTCACCCTCAAAAAGACCCTTATACTTCCTTCAGAGGAGGAAGTGCTGGCTGACATTCATGTTTTGATACTGAGTAAGTGAAGTCTTTGGTTTGTTTGTCAGGTTTGATGTATTTCCACTGCTGAGCTGAACAGGCACGCAGACTCCAGTGTGGTACTGAAAGTAAATAAGTGATCAATAAATAGTTAAATTATTTCAACTGTTGCAATGGAACGATGAGAAAAATAAATAAATAAAAAAAGCTGCAAAGTAACTGATGTTAATGCAGTGTAGTAAGTGTTGGCGCTCTCTAGTGTTCATAGATTTGAAGGTTCGGTAACAGAACAGGTCAGCAGAATTAACTCAAAATGACAGATTTTAGTATCTATTCATTTGGATGGTTTCTCTTGAATAAAGTAAAATAGGTAGTAGATTATATGTCATAGTTGATCAGTTGATCAGATCATCTCAGTTGTTTGTCTGTTTTAGATATGCGATATTTTCTGGGTTCATTTATTTTCTGACATTTCATACTGTAGACTAAATCTTTATATTAATTGTTAAGAAAGAAATGCATACGGAATGATAATTAAAAAAATAAGTTTTAGCAATTAAAATTTGAGGGACAAGATAATTAAAGGTATTAAATAATACAGAAATGAAATTTTTTGTATAATTCTACTTTTTTCTACTTCAGAAATAAGAATTAAAATATTCAGTAAATATTAGTATTTTTAATTACAGATACAATTTCCATCTAATGTAATAATAGAATACCATTGAAAAAGTTCATATTTAATGCAAGGTTGAGTTGATGTGAATAATTTACTTATATAGTGACCAAACACGGGTGTCACTATATAAGTGCTGTGTTTAGCGCTGCTGCCTCACAGCAAGAAGGTACCGGGTTCGAATCCATGCCTGCCGGCCGGCCTTTCTGTGTGGAGTTTGCATGTTCTGCGTGGGTTCTCTGGGAACTCCAGCTTCCTCCCACACTCCAAAATCATATGATATAGGTGTATTGGTGACACAAAAAAAAATTGCCCATAAGTGTGTGTTTGTGTCTAGCCCGATGTTAGCTGGGATAGGCTCCAGCCCACCCGTGACCCTGAACTGGATAAGCTGGTAGATAATGAATCGTGATCAAACAAACATGATGCTATACTTAAATATGCATTAATATATTTAAATTAGAATTAGTAACAGACTTATTTTCACATTAACTAAATGTGGGTGTTTACCATGAATTGGTGTAATCTTGTGCACTAAAGTGACATGTGGTGGAAACTACTCAATACATGAACGAAAGTAAAAAAGTAATGAGCTTTTTACTTCTTACTTTACATTTACATTAACTTTTTACTAGATGCAGTGTTTATTTATGTCCTACATGGTGAAAGTAATACACCTCCATATTTGCTGATTTGCACTTTTACATGAATCTGAAGGATTAAGAGATCCTTCACTGGTTTAGGATACCTTATTTCTTAAAAGTAACATTTTAAAAATTCTCTTTAATCCTTGGATCAGCTACAATATGTGTATAACTCTCTGGAGAGTCCTGGTTCTCAGCAATACTGCAAACATTTCATCCACCAGCAGTCTAGTCTCACACCAGTTAGTGAGTTTGGTCTCCTCACCTTCCTCACCATGATCTTCGTTCTCCACTCTTGACGGCTACCTGCATCATTTCACACCTCTATCAGTTGGTGCTCTCGGTTCATCTCTTACCTGACATCTTGGTATTTTCTGTGATGAAGGTGGAGATTGACAGACCTGGAGATGTTCGTCTATCCAGATAGATGGATAGAGATAGATACTTGATCCTTTACAGGAAATCTTTCTGTCGCAGTAGTTATGTGTCCAAAGATTAGTGGAAATATAAGCTAAAACAATCAAGTAAACTGAAATAAAGTTAAATCTGACAGCTACCACGCTACAATTGACATGTCTGCAGGTCTATGATAAATAAATAACTACGTAAAATCTGTTGACGTCTTTTTCAGCCATCATACCGACAAGCAAACAAATGTGGGTGATCACATGACCACCCCCAACTCAGAATGATGTAGAAAGGCCTATATATTCTTCAAATGTCTCCAAAGCGGTAAAACAGTCAAACTCCAGTCCTTTTTCTGGGTTCATGTCAGTACATGGTTCATCTTAAAGCGATCAGCTTATGATGGACAAACAGGGACGGTAAAATGATCGATGGGAAGAGAATTGTGACTAACCATTTACATTACAAATGAGAAAGGTTTACCATTGCACAATGAGGATTATTCAACATTTAGATTGACTTCTTATTATTAATGCTAAAATACATGGTGCCAGCACACGGACGTATGATATGGGCCATTCCCAAATCCTGTTCGACCCTGTAGTCATATACTCAGAGCACAGCTGCTCCTCGTCAAGTCTAGACCTTCATGCAAAACAAAAAGAGGGGGGGACATTTTTTTTTTCCACTGAAAAAGTAGTTTATTTACTTAACAGTGAGAAAGAAAAAAGAAAACAAAGCCATGGCTCACACTTGTCATTAAACCCACAGAGATGAAACACAACCTGCAACAGCAATACAAAAGCAGTGGGAGACGGCCGACGGCCAAACTAACATTTCAGCGCAAATTTTAAACCTAAAAGCTTCTGTAATTCTCAGAAAGCGGGTTTAGCAAACTTTGAGTTTACCCCAGAGTTCTGGGTTGATCAACCCTGAGAAACTCTGAGAAAAACCCTCCTGTCCAGATGGGTCAAGTATCCTTCTACGTCTAGTGTGTTCCGTCTGTGTATGAATGCCTGTATGTCTGAAGGCAGCATGCAGTACAATTATGTCTATATGGAGTCTGAGCTAAAAAAAAACAAGGACAGAGAATCTTCACTGTGATAAGTCTCCGCAGTTCTTCATCATTTGTTCATCCATTCCCTTCAGATCTTTTCCTTTTGACTCCTTCATAGATCCGCCTCCGTGCTTTTCTTCATTTTCTTGTTTCCCTGCCAATCAGAAAAGGCCACCGATTTCACAATTACTCAGAAGACAGAATCCCACAGAAGTAAGAACAGCAGAACTACACAGAATTGTGAAGAAGAATAGCCCTTTCTATACAGGACAGATACTCTTCTCTAGGATGCACTTGTTTGTTTACATCAAGATGGGAATTTACTACAATTAATACTATATAATACTACTGTGTAGTCCTTCTGAGGCCTTCATTTTCCTTAACTTATTTAAATGAGCTCCACTCACAAACTCTCTTGGACAGCTTTTAACTCTGACTATAAGTTGTCTGAGTACTTTGAAAAGTACTAATACTAGCTTCTTGAAGTAGTGATGGGGAAAACCTTTAGGACAACATTTGTTTTTGTATTTTAATGACAATTCTCTAACAGCATAGCCCATCCCTAATTTACCCTGACCAAAACCACCGTTGTTTCTTTTAAGTAGCAAGCTGTGGTTCACCAAGCAGAGGTGGTGTGACGCCGAACACACAGGGTTTGTGTCGTCTGACATGTGCAGAGATTTCTGATCAATGGAATTACACGGTAATTAATTATAATTTCCATTTCTTATTAAACCTGAGCAAATGTCCTCTACTGGGAATATAAGGAGTTCATGGACATTGTGCCTTTCCCACGATGTCCGATTCATCTGTTACTACCTCCGCTGCTGTCTCAGTAGCAGAATAACACGCTGCATGTATACAGGATGGTAGTTAGGAATAAAGATTCCTCACTAGATTAAAGAGGCTGCGTTTACGGGGCTAGTGACGAATGAGAAAGTGAATCCGTAAACTCTTACCTGGTGTTTCGGTTGTTCTGTCTGCAGGCCTTTGACCTTAGACCTTTCTTGTTCAAGGGCACCATGTAGTAATGTTACCTAAATTAAAAACAATTAACTTTATTCAATTGCACACAAATGTACAAATACGTCATATGAAAACATTCCACTCTTGTAATTTTATGTCACTACAACTCACCTGTGACGACAATTCTTCTTTTATATGAAGTAGCTCTTCTACCTGTAGAAGGATTTCTGCTTTATCTTTCACTGTAGAGAGACGTTTGAGGCATTATTAAACGTCTGGCAGATCATATTCTGGATAAATGGAGGGAAGGAGAAGGAAAGAGGGTTCCATAATGTTAATTTGTAGATGCAAAACTCACTCTCTCCCTGTTGTAGCATCTTGAGAAGCTGGGAATTTCTTGCTTTCACCTCTTTGTACTTTACCTGCGGAGTTGAAGAGAGAATAACAAATGTTTGTAAATGATTTGAGTCTTGCCTTTTTCTCTGAAGCTCTTGTACTTTTGTCCCACAGACTTGGGTCGGTGACATGTTTTTCATATTTTACATATTTTATCCTACTACAATTTCCCTTTATAAATCACAATCTACTTGGAAGTGTGGCGCAGCATGTGTGGATTTCATAGAGCGCCCACTGATGCCAATAAAAAGTCAGAGGAATGCCTCAAATTAATATTAATAACTACTGATTAATGGCATCTGTCACAGCAAAAGCAGACAGGAAGAAAAAAATAAACTTCACCCAAAGTGAACCAGAAGTTCTTAGCAGGGAGAGATGGAGACAAGAAGTAACAAGTTATTTGAAGCTGCTGCCAAAAGTCAGTCACTGACTGTATTAAAACAGTATGACTGTATCGTTGATTAAAGAACAAATTGGGCCCATTTCTCATTCTTAATGAAAAACTGTTTCGGGGAATCCCTCCTGGAGTAACGGAGACGGACCCAGATGACATGTGGGAAGAACGAGGATAACTACGCATTTTTTGTCCCGTTGTTTTAGAGGAGTGTGAACCCTGAACAGTCAAAAGATTTTAAGCTGCTTCATAACGCATTCCGATACCCCATAATATTGGTAATAGTAAACACTATGAAATGCAATATATGTTGTGAAACGGACTCCGATATGATAACTAAGGCATCAGGGACGGCTTCAGTTTAACGGTGTCTGTCTGTGGGTTTCCTCTTTTATTTAGGAGAAAGAATTAAATAACATATTATTTGATAATGAGAGAAACATTAGAAGGTTTGTTTGCGGTGACAGATATCTCTGTATTTATCGCCCGGTGAAGATAAATCATTGGTTATTCATTGTAAAACTGGCTTTGAGAGGTAGTATTTGGATTTATTTTACACATTGGTATTAATTTCACATAGTTTCATCTTTCCGCCATCTGAGTTGTAGTTTCCCCCGTTTCTCCAGTTCCTGTGCGTAAGCACGGTGGACAGTTTGCGTGGAGGACTGGACATTTTCCCATCAAGTTTGCTTTTTATAAATCCCAAAGAGTGCGTAGAAAGTGGCGTACGCCTTCCTTTGTACGTACGCAGAATTTATAAATGTGGCCCCTGCTCTGGAAACAAACTCCACTTCCAGAAAAAGCTGAAGTCCAACCTGTAACCAAGGAAATTAAAAAAATAAAAATGGCAAAATCCCTAAATATTAAAAGCCACTAGCTATGATTGATGTGTGAACCTTGTTTCATGCAAAAATATCAAATAGTTTTTGGTTTTACACCAGGTCGAAGACACCTCATTCCAATATTCCCCTTCAGTTCAATTGTAGTGGGGGATAAAGAGAGCCACAAATTCTAAAGCACTAATTATTTGTGACTTTCTTAACTAAGCTCAGCTCAACGGATCAGTTTAAGGGCTTTATCCTCTGACAAAATATATAAGAGTTATTAGTTTGACCTAAATACTATTACTATACCTGAGTCAGGCAAAATATAAGATCTTGTTGACAACATATCTATATAGATAGAGAAGTGAAAATCTCTAAGCACATTTCACGCATATAAGATTGTAGTGAATGATAAAATGATAAACAGAAAGATTGGTTAACAGCTTCTGATTGCTGACCTCCCACTGGGAGATGGTCTTCTTTAGCTTATCGATTTCCTGATCTTTCTTCTCCAAATCATATTTCAGCTGCTCTGCTCGTGGGTCCTAAAAGGAAAAACAGTGAGAGAGAGAGAAAAAAAGAAAGAAAGTGAGACAGGATAAATGTGTCTTCCTTATTTTTAACTTCACTTGTTTGATGTATCAATTATGAAATGACTAGAAAGTATAGATAAAGCTGTACAGACAGATTAACAGGTATGAATGGAAAGTTCGCAAAGTGAGGGACCCGGACATACATTTCTAAGGATAATTAATGAGATGAAGCAAATAGGAAACTTTTGAGACTTCCATTCATTCTTATTTTGTAATTGAGGTCCCTGGAGGTCTCTTGAGATCAAGGATTTAAACTTTTGATAAGAACATGAAGAAAATTCATGTGAAGTGGCTTAAAAAAAGGAATAGGAATATGAAGTAAATTCCACCTCATCTGTACTTCCAACATCTTTTGTTGGATCAATTGTTGTTTTTTCTGATATACCAGATGAAAAATTAAGAAATGCTAACAGATGCATAGTTAATAATAAAATTCAACAATTCCTGTGAGATTTGGTCACATACTGCGGATTCCTGACAACTCCAGACGAGTGACCAATTCCAGAAGTGTTTCTATCAGTCTACTCACCGGTTCATGCTCTGTGGAGGTGTTGAGTTCCAGCGCCTGGCTGTTAGAATATTGCTCGCGTCTCTTCTCCTGTTGGATAATCCGACTGACATCGTTCTCCAGTTTGTTAAAAAATCGATCCTCCTGACCAACTCCCGGTAAAAGATTATCTGCTCTGGTGTCCTGGGTGGGAATGAGGTCGGTGTTACAACAAGAAACTGTCCAATCATACAAGCTTTTTAACATCAGATAAAATGCTGTGCATATCATTCATAGGTAATTATTAACAGTCCAGAAAAGGGGATATTATGGAATCGTCATTGCCATAGCAGATCCTTCGTGGCAATGTGGATAATTTTCATATTTCATATGTCCATAGACCTTAGTGAGAGGAAGATTTATTTGAGGAAAGGTCAGCTGCATATTTCTGCCACAAGGGAGAGCTTTAGCTCCAAAATCACAGTTTTCGGCTCAAAATTCCTAAACCATGGATTAGATCTGGTCCAAATCTTGTTCAAATGAACCAGGCATGTATGGGTTACAAATCAGTGAACTTCAACTGATTTGCAAGCCTGAATTAATGAGGAGTGTTGCAGCCCGGGTGATCATTTACCGTTGTTAGTAGCGTTAGCCAGCAGGCTGCTGGTCTATGGATGGAAACTATTGATCCACTAAAAAAAAGTTTCTCGTCCATAGATTCCCAACCATAAGCCCAATTGTGCCTAAATGTACCTTATATGAAATGACAAAATTAAATCTGTATTATTACTGAGCTCAGAAAAAAAAAAGTCAACTGTGTTTATCTTCATTATTGAGTCCCTATGGAATCGTATCTTAGAGCATAATGCTGACTTCATGGTATATTTAGGTCTTTCTATGTTATACCTTTTCCAATAGGGGATAAAAACTTGAGAAGGGAAAAAAGCTCACCTCTTTCTCTTGTTTCCTATTCAAATGTTCTGCAAAGAGAGAGTAGATGAATATAAATATCCTCCTGGGATCCAGTTGTGCTGAAATGGATGAACGAGTTTGTCTTACCTGGACAGCCTTCAGCCTGGAAGTTCTGCAGTGAAACCGTCTTTTTGTCTTTTGCCTGCTGATTTTTCTTTTTGTCCTTCTTCCCTCCTCCCTCTTTCCCTCCTCTTGACTTTGGCGAGGACGTGTTTGTATTGTTGTGCTGAGTGGAAACAAATTGGTCAAATTAAAATGAAGGTTTCTGAATTTTTTGAACATGACTATAAAAAAGGCTGAATTAAATCTTATATTTCTAGTGACAAATAATTTTTAGTCGTACAATGCAGTGACATCACTGACCATGAGTCCTGGTTGCACATCTGAGTGTATTATCAAAGAAGTCTGGAATTATTACATTAGATGCCATTTAAAATCGTTTATAAAATTAAGTTAAGTATGATTTTCCATTTAAAATTGTTTAGAAAATTAAGTTAAGTATGAGATGAAAGCACTGACACTCAGCTTCAAGGGGAATATTAGGCAGTGTAGAACTTGGTTTATTATACAATTGTTGGCTATAAATAAAAGTATTACTTCTATCATTCATCTGATGGAGCCATAGAAACTTTGAGATTTAATGGACCATTTTCATATCATAGCAGCTTTGGTTCCAATCACATGGAGTGGAATATAGACACCAAATAAAACTAAGTAAAACAGCAGCTCCACTGAAAGCGAAAAAGAAGCTTTGAAGTCGTTTTGCTATTCCAGTGTTTCCTTCTTATTTGTACTTGCGGGGGGGCCTCCCCAGGTACACCAATGGCTGCCAAGGCAATTTTTGTCCATCTTAGGAGAAGCATGCCATACGTGACCGATTAACTTGATGGATAATCTTCTCTCACTCGAACCCTCTCTTCGACTGGTAATTGCACATGTTCCACATAGAAAAACAGAGACAGATTCTCGGATATTATGTACCCATTATACATGGAAAGACTATAGAACAGGCGGAGGTTTTTTTTGTAAAAGCATTTGGTGTTGATGTCATTCTGTGTGAATTTATTCAGTAGCTCCAACAGGCTACATCAACAGCAAGCCTTCACACACAGATCATCCGCCGTCTGTGAATTGTGTTTGACAAAAGATCCTACTTAATAAATATAATTTGGACAAAGAAAGGTTACAGATCAAAAAGGGAGAGAGAGACTTGAACACGTGTTTCCAAGGACACATTTGACCCCACTACAGTAAAAATTTGATTTGTGTAGTGTGTTGATGTGGACAGACCGTAACCTCTAAAATAAATTGTAAATCAGAGCCAAACGACTTAGAATCACCTGAGGTTAAATATGCCTAAAAATGAAAAAGAAAAAGAAAAACAAGCAAATTTAAGTCACCTATTACGGAAAGGATGCATACCTATAGGGACCCTATGAAGCACCTTATTAATAATAATTACATTAACATCTGTCCAGCAGTTTGAAGAGATGTGGATAGACAATAGCCTCTGAACGACAGGAAAATGACACAAAAATGTTCCTGTCATTAACTAATGACTAATGACTGTCAGTAATTAACTAATTATAAGATGTATACCCTTCGGGCCTCCACAGTAGAAGGTTTTTTGAATTCTGTTCAGCAGGTTTGAGGAGATGTGGATTTACCAGACCCTGACCTGGACTGGATTTTATGCCCCATATGTACTTGAATAACCGACAGGCAGAAGGGAGGCAGTGTCTGTGCAGTTTGAGATCATGTGTGTGTTATACAGTGTGTTTTTGTATATTTTTTGATAAAATTGGATTAATCTAATTTTGAAAAATTATACTAAATCTCTGACTAAAGTTTCTGCAGACTGTTTGAGCGGAAACTGAATTCCTTTAAAGGCAATTCCTCTTCGTGATAAATATGATGGACAGACGTCCAGATTCTAGCAGGTACCAACATGGGACACTTTTCTCCTCTCCCAATTAAACCGGTGTTTACATGCATCGACTCATTTAATCGGAAATGCTTTCTGACACGCACAGATGATCCACACTCCTGTTCATAAGGTGCTGATTATGCGACGATGAGCTGGGTACCGACCGCGAACAACGCCCAGAAGAAGAATATGACAAAGAAGGAATGCGCTGAAGTTACTTTTCGTCCAATCTAACCATCCAAATATGTTTAACTATTTCAAAGCTGTGATGAGTAAATGACTCTGATGTACAGCAGTACTGTTTTGAAGTCGGCGTATTTAAAATGCGTCGCGGCGTTGTGCCTCCGCCGAAAACACTCAGCCAGAGGATTACGTCACGGCGCTGGGCATGTGCAGATAAAACTCAAACAGAGAGCTTTCCCAAACATTTTTTAAATGCAGCCACTGGCGTATGGAAAGGCTTTCCGAAAGGACTTAGACTACCTCCTTGCAAAGGAATGAAATCTCATTCGGAAAGGGCCTTTTGATTCAGAAAGGGGTGTTAACATGCAACATTTTCTTTCCGATTAGGGGCTCTATCTTAATCTAATCAGAATCAGGCTGTCCATGTAAACTCACCTAATGAGTCCATGTCAGGATCCGAAAAGGCGACAACTGTAATTCCCTGAAATTTTAATTTCAAAAGACATCTATTAGCCTGTGTCTAGGGAATTTACCTGTTTATGTTGTTCGTAGTCCAATTTACTTAGAATCAAGGCCTTTTCCAAATCGGCTTCATATAGCTCAGTGGTTATCTATAGAGGCAGAGGAGAAGGAGAACATACTTAAGTCTCATGGAACGTAACACCAGTAAGGTCAAATATAATTACTAATAAAGAGTAAACATTGTCCATTCCCATAGAACATTCTGGTGACAAATCTTCTAATGATTAGCAACGCACACACACCCAAACACAAACAATCACGCACGCACGCACACGTGAAAGAAACCGTGATTTATCAGACTATGCCATCTTCTTCAATTACACCGTGGTCTGATTCTGATACTAACGTCAACTTTGTAGGTGCTTTTGGTGGTGGACAGAGGGCAAACCCATACTGCCATGCAATTTATGTCCTGCCCATCAGAACCAAAACCACAACCACGTGTGCTTCAACAGCTCCCCTGTTGGATCAGACAACATGGGCTAGCCTTTGAACCCACACACACTCAGATAAGTCACCTGCATACTTGACTTTGGCCCACTTTGGTAAATATAAGATCTGCAGTTCTGGAGATGCTTTGGCCCTGTTGTCTAGCCAACATAATGTGGTACTTGTCAACATCTCTCAGATCCCTTTGCATTGTATCTGCCCCCAAACACCGCCTTCTATCACCTGAAGAATATAGCAAAAATTAGAGGACTGATAACTCTTTGACTGATTTGGAAAAAGTAGTCCATGCATTTATCTTCAGCTGACTTGACTACTGTAACAGCGTATCTACTGGTTTTCCTAAGAAACTGATCAGACAGCTCATATGCCCATATGTGACCAATATCTGATTTTTTCTATGATAGTCTGAAAAGCAAAAATCCAAAAATCCAATTTTTTAAAAACAGAAACAAGCCACTTTTCATATATGGTCAAAGCGACCTCAGTCTGAATCATCAAGTCGCATTTTATCCTACTGACTGTCATTGAAGTGAGACAGACATCAAAATTCTGCGCCGCAGGAGGCATGACGGGATAAAATCAAATGTAAACGATGGATGAAACAAGCATGGCAGACATCATTGATTGAGCTAGTCAGTCAACAACTTCAAAATTGATACACCCACCTGTGTAGCATCCATTGTTACGTCCATAAACACAGCGTGCTGCGTGTGGAGTCACGTCTTATTCTGCGCATGTAGGTAATTTCAGGGCCCTAATCTGTTCACACTGGAGTCTGATTGCGGTCGCATTTAAATTATCATGTGAAAAACCACACGAAAATATCCGATCTCAGCAAAAAAAAATTGGAATTCGGCATGAAGACCTGCAGTGTGAACGTAGCCTTAGACCAAGAAGGTGGATAATATCAGTCCAGTTCTGAGGTCTTTACACTGGCTTCCTGTCTCACAGAGATTTCATTTCAAAATCCTGCCACCGGTTTACAAAGCACTGAACGATTTAGGACCAAAAAACATTCTGCTCAGTGACCCCAGAGTCAGAACTAAACATTGCGAAGCAGCATTCAGTTTTTATGCACCAAATATTTGGAACAAGCATCTCGGAATACTGCAGGACCGTTCCAAATCTTAGTTCTTTTAAATCAAAGCTTAAAACTTTTTTATTTGCTGCTGCCTTTTATTACATTTTTAAATGTTTAAATGTTCTTATTTCTATCTTTCCTATACAGTACTGTTTAGGAAAGCACTAAATTATGTGCGTTGAAAGGGCTTCAAGAATTGATTTTCTTCCATTCTATCTTCTTTAATTTTTTAAAGTTTGCTTTTAATATTTCTTAATGTTTTATTACCTGTATTTTACCAAGTCTCAATTTTCTTTTGCATTTTGTCTCAATGTTCTTGATTGTTTGTGTAAAGCACTTTGAACTGCCCTGTTGCTGAAATGTGCTGTATAAATTAATTTGCCTTGCCTTGAACTAAGTGGCTCCATGTAATGAGATAATCAATGTTATCTACACAGATACCCCTACTACTGGAAAAATTTGCAGTTCAGAAAGATCATAAGCCCATAACTTTCCCCATTGGAGATTAAGTACATTAGTATCCAGCTAGCTAAATAATAGGCCCATTTGAGGAAACGGGGAAAGTTGTTACCAGTTTACAGTCAGTTAATCAAGTGTTTTCAAGCATTTCATAACTTCCCTGCATTTCTTTTCGTTGTCCTTATGCCTACCTGTTCAAAATCAACATATATCTACATTATCAATAACAATGAGTAAATAAATGTTAATAAATGTTAACATACTGTCTTTGTACTGTTTCAACTATGTCAAAAGGGGACGAGCATCATCTGCAGCAGGATTCACCAACTCACACATTTGTTATGAGATGACTTTTTCATTTACCTGCTCATCCCTTTGCTTCCACTGCTGCCAGCCCTCTGGAAGCATATTGTGGTCGACTGATTCAGGACTGAGAAGTTCAGTTGCTATTCCTGACAGTGTCACAGAAGGAGGTGGGATGCAAGACTTCTGAGGAATCTTCTTGAAGGCCAAATTACGCAACTGATGGAAAGAAAGTATGAGATAAATCCAGTCATTTGTATGACCGATATTGTTGCTATTATGAGGCACTGCATTGTTCCATTGTTAGTGATGGAGGCTTTCGGCAAGTGTTTGGATAAAAAGTAGCCATTTTTAACAGGGGTTGGAGCGGAATAATGGCTTCCTGCTCAATGACTGGCATTCCAGTCTTGTACTTTGGAATAAACTGAATTGAAATCTCTCACTGTGTCCACTTTCAAAAACACCATGGAAATTGTTCTATATTCCTTTGGGCTTATAATGAATTATTGAATGTTAGAAAGAGGGCTGCAATTTATGATCATTTGTGATCATTTTAACCTGACAATTATTTCTTTACTCGGATGAATTTGATAATGAAACTGCAGAGTCGAAAAGTAGTGATACATTTTCTACAAATTCTCATGGCTTTCAAGACCATCTCCTCAAATAGCTTGTGTTTTTAAACCAACATCAAAAATTCTAATATAATTACTTAAGAATAACAAAATAGTTAATTGTTATTAATTTATTTTGCATTTTTAATGCAATTAATTTTAACAGTGAAATCAATTGATAAACTGATAAATTGAATTTTTCTGTACTGACACAAGACCAAAGGACTTCTAACAGCGCTACACTTTAATGTAAGGCACATTGAATTGACTATTTATGAGATGAAATGTTAATATTTTGTCTCTGTTTGGCTTTAGGCCAATTTCATTATCTGACAGACAAAAGAGGCACTCTGATCAAACATAACATTATACTAACAGTCTAACACTGAGTAGGTTCTTCTTTTGTACAAAACATAGCTGACAAATTGAGGCATGGACTCCACATGACCTCTGAAGGTGTTCTGTGATAACTAGCACTAAGACTTTAGCAGCAGATTCTTTAAGTACTGGAGGTTGCGGGGTTGGGCCTCCAAAGATCAGACTCGTTTGTCCTGCACATCTTACAAATACTTAATTGGATTGAGATCAGATTGGAAAGGTTGGCCTTCTCTTCCAATCAATGCATCAATGAGCCTTGTACCCATGACCCCATCGTCACTTCACCAATGGTCCGTCCTTAGACCACTTTTGGTTTTGGTATGTACTAACCAGAGCCGATTAGGAGGCCCCATCCTTCAGTTTGAAGATGATCTGACCTGTCATCAAGCCATCACAGTTTGGACTGGTCACAGTAGATCAGATCCTTATGATTATACATTACACACAAACATCAAGGCTTAAATGTTCACTCACTTCCAAATATATCCCACCCACTGACCTGTGTCATTATAAGAATATCAAGGTTCAACTGTTGGAGGTTATAATGTTATGGTTGATTATCCTGTGCTAAATTAGGGGATAACATTGTGTTTTGTTGGAGTGTATCTTGCAGCATCTACAGTTTCGTTGCAGGTGAAGTGAAACAATAGAGAACTACCACCACATAGGCAGCTTATTAGCACATCTGTATGAGATATTCCTCTCACTCACTTCATTAGCTTCAGTCTGCTGCTGCTCCTTTCTCTTCTTCTTCTTGTCTTTCTTCTTGTCGTTGCACTGACCCGCTTTCCCACCTACTCCTACTTTTCCTGCTCGGGGCTTCCCGGAGGAATCCCGTCCGCCTTTGGTGCCACTCTTCCCCGCATCGAATGCGTCAGAGTCGGAATCAGAGTCAATCTGGAGCAGGGCGAACCGAGAGGCGGTGGTCGGAACGGTGATCATTGCAGATGAAGCCATGGCGAAAAGGAAAACTAGCTGGTGACAAAACAAAAAACGAAGAGGGCAGTCAGTATAACGTGATCATACAATAACGGCTTACCTTCTTGTTGTAGCCCTTTGCCAAATAAAATATACTGACCACGAATACTATATTAAGGAGTAGGTTGTATAGCTAGTATCTTTAATCAAGACAATAATGATGACAAATGTTCTGGGCTTCTACATGTAAACCTTACACAGCTAGCATTAGCAGCACAGACTTAGCAGGTTCTGTTAGCTAACAAAACAAGTAAAAAAACTACCGATGAGTTACAGTTGAAAACATATTGACGTACTCACTGTGTTCTTGTCTTCTTAATAACCTCTATCCTGTATTTTGTGGCGTCTGTTGTGGCAAGAAAAGTTGTGAAGGAATACTTTAATGTGTTGGAGAAGCTACTGTGGCTGACTGATGCTAATAGCGGTGCATTCATACAGGATCTCGACTGGGACAAAAAGGGTCGAACGTGCGGTTTTAACCGGTAATACATGCTCGACAAAGGTAAGAATCACTTTCGATTTATCTGCACAGGTTTGGGATTTTAGGGTTTATTTCCTCCTCAGATATAATATATCAACGGTTAAAACAAAATGTATCTTCAACGAGAATTACACAAAACGATGTCCCAAATGAAACCCATTAAAAAAACTTTATGAGTGCACTATTATCAGATAAATTAAATTATACAGTCCACGTTTTTAGGTTGTCATTCTGGCATTAGTTATACATTTATTTATGGTTTTTATATATAAAACCCCCTGCCTCATTTTTTTCCCAAAGTAGGACTACTCTACCATTACAGATGTATGTAGATCAATGCAACCCATACTAAAACAAAGTAATGTATCTCCAACTGGAACTGGGAAATATAAAAGCAAGGGTCTGGTTTGGAGAAAGTTTGGAGAACGTGAGACACCGGTTGCCAGTCCTCAGGGGAGATAGTGAGCCATTACAATCAGATACTGTTTTCATCCACTACCTGTGATGTTGTGAAGTGGAAGTTAATGCTTTCGACTGAACTTAACACGTCATTTTTCTATAGTGCTTCAGTAAGGCAGTGTCCTCAAACAATTTGCAATAACTAATAAAATAGATTAAAAAAGACCTAAGTTTTCACTAGTTCCAGTCGAGGGTCTTTGCTCATGAAGTAGATCATGGCTTGTTGTGTTTTATTTGCTGTGAACTGGGGGGTAGTTCGTCAAGCTAAGTGTGTCCAGTGTCTGAATTCACACTAGCTTTACTGTCCACAGATTGTGGTGTCTGAATCCTCATGTTTGAAGTATTCCATTCATGTATTTTGTATTTCATATGGTATTGCTCAGTGTCCTACCCATCTCAATCCTCCCTTCCTTGTCACACAAGCTCTCCTCCATCTTCCTTTTATCAACTCCTACAGGCACACTGACCGTCATCTTTGCCTCCCTCAACAGGAAACTCTTGTTGAGAGGACTGGAGTAATTGATTTTATCATTCTTCTAGTTCTATTCATATAATGTGAATACCTGGAGAAACAATACAGTATCAATGCACAAAACATTGCAATAGAGAATAGAATAGAATAGATAAAACTTTATTAATCCCCCAAAAAGGTAAATTTAGTGGTTGCAATAATGCAATGATGTGCTGTATTGATTTCCCCCAAAACTTAAATGATTCAATGATCAATAGTTTCATTTAAACACAAATTGAGATTTCAATTAACACGGAAAACCACTGGAAAAATTTACTGTATTATTAGTAACTAGGTAGTTCACAAATACTAGTGGGACAGTTCAATAAATACCATACATTCCTCTCAAACAGATGTTTTACCAATAAACATTTAATAAATATATTCAAACCAGTTTGAATATAACAGTTTTTTTCATGAAGCAGTGCCCAGTACTTTAATCCCTAGGGTAGTGTCTCCCAAAACATTTTCAGTAATGGTGTTTTTTCAGAATATTTCTTTTCAGCCAAGTCAGGGTTCAAAACATTTGTTTTATCAAAAAATAATGCTGTTATAATGACATAATTACAGTTCTGTGCCATCAGTTTCTTATTAAAATACTGAATTTTTACATGTTTACAATTCTTCATCAAATTTTTGTCAACATCCTTAAGAATTAAAAGTCATTGTAGTTGCTGAGTTACTGATTGTTTTTTGCTGTATCGCTGCTTTATTTAAGCAGGAATTTCTGTTGATTTTTGTCTATCATTTAATATTCAAACTTCCTGCTCACAGTGAACGTGAGTTGTTTGCAGTTAATAATGCATTTAAAATGGGAATTCTGCTAAATGTGGTTTATTGGACTAACATCTGGGGAAATAATGTAACAACTTGTAGTTTTTTCTTCTAAGTTGTTCTTGACTGATACCTTTCAAGCTGATATTTAAAAAAACAATTAAAGTAAGAAGTCTGACATACACCCTGCAGTACCCAAAAGCGCCCCTAGGAATATGAGTACCCCCATTTGAGAACCACTGACCCCAGGGACTATTGCCACATAAATGCATTGATAGGATATAGCGTGACATAAAATTTACATTATTACCAAATTAGCAAATTGTTGCAGCATACTATTTGGCATTTAAAGCAAAATAAGGTAGTGATATTCTTTTTATGTACAATAACTTTAAACTCAGACCGCCACGGTTCTGTAAGCATCAAACATGCATGGATCAGTCATATATATATAATCGACATTATGTCTGGCCAAGTTTTTGGTTTTCTATTTCAACTTAAATATAAATGACTATACAGAAAGATGTGAGCTAAACACAACACATTTCCCTTGTTTTTCTAGTCCCTCTAGGATAGGCTGTACACACTCCTGCTGCTAACATTTGACTCATGCACACAGTCTACATAAAACCACAATATGCTTAGCAGATAATGAAATATCAGTTACTAATGTTTCTGGGTATTTCTATGGAGTCCTCCAGTATCAGTTCAGTGCTGGTATCCATGAAAGACTGGTGCCTCCTTTGGGTCGAGCCACAGGCCTGCAGGTCAGCGGGCGAAATCTGTCTCAGCTCTCTGCGATGCAAACGGACTGGTGTCATCGCTAGTCCCTCCCCAGAGCGAGCGGACATTCTCTCACTCCTCTCCTTGGAGTTTGGGTTTATCTGGTGATATTCGGTCACTTCTGTGGTTTTGTGCGTTTGTATGTCAGAGGGTGAGGATGGACAGGGAGATTGGTGTGAATGTTTCTTCATATGAGAGTTGCTGTGTCTCATTCTGTCTGTTTGCTTTGTGTTTGCTGGTGCCATGGTTAGGTTTGTCTGTATGTTTTCGGTGTAGGGTTTATTGCTACTTGTGTGTGTCAGTATATTCTGTGCCTCTCTGAGGCTCTGTGTGTGTGATGGCTCATCGACAGAGAGTGCGGTGTCACTGAAACTCTCTTCAAGTTTCTTTCTAAGCTGCCGACTGATGCTTTTGTAGTAAAACAGCTCCTTTTCCAGATGCTGCATTCTGTCATGCATAACCTGCTGGGTTTCTCCTGAACCACCCTCTAGACACACAAACACAAAAATGGCAACACAAAGGCAGACAATAGTAAATCAAACAGCCACATCTGTGAAATAATTTCTGCACAAATATCATGGAGAGAAAATAGAAATTCTGTTTTTGTCCATAACTTTGGTCCATGTTTCCGGAAATGTTCTTACCATGGAGCTTCTTCAGCAGGAGCTGGATGTTGTTCTGGTAATCTCGGTGCTGCTGGGTGAGCCTGCGGTCTGCATCCAGGGCCAGGCACTGCATAGCGGCCTCGTGCTCCCGCAGCATCGCCTGCTGCTCTCCAACTTGAAGCTGCAGTTCTTCGCAATACAAACGTAAATGGTGCTCCGCCTCACGAAGATAAATAACCTGAGGAGTTTGGTTATGGGATACAGCCAGCCAGAGAAGTGTGCAGAGAATCACAATTAAGTACATAATACATCTGTGAATATACTGGCTGAACGCTGCACTTATGTTTACTTTCACACCTACAGATAAAAACTAGGCCTACGCCGGCATCCCCGAAAGCAAGGGTAAATCCCCGAATGTACGAAAAACACTGTTTTTCATACATTCCCAATTGTTCATATTATATTCCCACAAGTGAATATAATATGAACAATTCAAATACAACATGGTCAATACAAGATGGATCTCCCTGAGTCGATTCATAAGCACCAAATTTGGACAGAGGCAGACCAACAGTTGAGCAATTATGGCCTGAAAACATGTAGAGATAAAGCTCCCCCTAGTGTTGTAAATATACAACCAACTTTATCCAAAGTCAATCTGTTTCTTCCTTGCAGTATTTTCTAGGTAGGTATAAAGTTTGAAAATGATCTATGAAACCGCTTTTGAGTTATCACGTCAAAACGTAGGATCTGTGGTGGCAGACACGGCGAGGATGATATATCCCCGACCTTTCAGGCATATATTGAAGAAAAGAGCAAAAAAAGGTGGGTAGGAGTATACAATTCTGCTAGAATTCCTCCTGAGGATAGAGGTTAGTGTCATTTAGAATAGTATAAAGATGTATCTGCTGGAGTGATAAAGGGCACAGTGACGACTGAGGGAGCAGGTAGAATTTAATTAGAATTACAGAAATAGAAACTGCAGCTGCATTTGTGACTCACTGACGTGCCTCAAGAGAGAAGCGATCATAGACTAGAAACAGAGGGAGAGATAACGAGAAACCAAAGAATACAAAGGAAAACGGTAAAGAAAGTGAAGACACATATACACTGGTTGAAAAAGAATGGAGAAACTTTAGCCTTTGTTTGTAGAGGTGAATGTTGCATAAATCTCCAGCATTTTACCTTGTTGAAATATTTGACAAGCAGCTCGGAAGCCTCTGGTTTTGAGAGCCCTCTCAACTTCTTGAACATATCACAGAATTGGGTGGGTTCAGTGCTTTGTAACTGACATGAGGAGGAATCTGTGATGAGCAGCTTCTCCTGTTTGTCCTGGATAGAGCGGTTTTTAAACTCCAGGGCTGCATCCAAAGCTTCAATAGCTTCCTCCAGCTGGAGCATAACATGCTCCTCCTACATGAAGTCACCAATGAAAGTGCACAAAAATAAAATAAAAAAGATACACTCTGGTCACATAAGGTTAAATAATACGATAGTTTTCCAAAAACCTGTGCATATATATATATACACACAGACCCAATGTTACATTTTGTTCTGACCTCTACAGTGAGCAGTCTGTTCTCCTTCAGCTGGGCGTCCAGAGAATCTCTCCTCTTTTTCAGTAGGTCTCTCTCTTCCTCTAGTTCCTCTATCGAAAGTCCTTCAGTATGTCTCCCACTCCTGCTTCTCTGCAGCTTCTCTTCCAGGGAGTCAAGCTGCCCTGACACACGCAGCAGGTCCTGACTCAGAGCCTAGAAGGTCATTGTTGGAAAAACACCCAGATACCAGTTTCAAGAATACATGTTTCCCTAATTCATAGATATCCAAATTAAACAGTGTTTGAAAGATTACACAAAATCACACAGGTAACAATCTCATGTGTCTATTTGCACACACACAGCATACAGGCTGACCTGACTAGAGCTCTGCATCTTGACCTCCAGGTTGATCTTCTGTTGCAGACAGCTCTCCCTGTGCAGGAGCACCTCTTCCCTCCTCTTCAGTTCCTTCTCCAGCTCCTGCAGCTTCGCTCGCCTCTGGAGCACACGCTCCTCTTCCTCCTCCAGCCAGTTAACTGTATGCAGCTGCATTGGGCAAAGGGGGGCGAGGAAGGAAAAATGAAGCACAAAGTATTTGCCATGGGGTGGTGGGCAATCAAAAGAATGAATTTATACAGTTACTATATCTGTTTTACCTTTTCCCCCGAGCATTCCTGGTCTTCGTGTTTGCACCCAAATACATGTCCTGCCATTTGCGCCTACAAAAAACCCCAGATATGATTACTGAAGTATCAGCTGTAACTTTTTGAATTATTAGAAACATAAATATATCTAACTTCACCGTGAAAGAGGATGTGTGTGGGTGATATGAATACTTAAGGTGATGAAATTAGGTCAAAATTAGTTTTGGTAAGGTAACTTGGTAAGAAGAAGGAAGAGAAGTAATAGCAACAAAACAGTGAAAAATGTATAACTTCTCCACAAAGGGGACTTGCTTAAACCCTTTAATGTCCTCATCAAAGAAAAATAATAATGGTCTTTCTGTCTTCTTATTTCTATATTAAGTTTAATAATTGAATATGTTCGAAACTCAATGTTTGGTCAAGCAACTTTCTTTTAACAGTGAAAAATAAATTAGACTTAAAGAATTATTTCTAGATGAAATTCTGCAGTTCACAGAAAATGTCAATTTCAACTATTTGACCCTTATTAAACATTCTTTTGATCCTATCAAGTTTCATAGTTCTGTTAAGTAAGTCCTTACATCCTTTAATATGCCCCAAAATCCTACTTATCAAGCAAGACTTTCACAGTAGCCATAGTTAATGCCTGCTCCTCAGTGACCCCTTTGACCTTTGGTGTCCCCAGGGCTCCATTCTTGAACCTTTACTCTTTAGCAAATATCTGCTGCCACTGGGTCATGTTATAAACAGGTTCAATCAGTCTTCAGTAAGAAATAGAGACTCAAAATGTGCTTAACCAAAAGTTGAGCAGGCCATTAAAGAGTTAAGCAGTTATGTGATATCAGAAAGAGTCCATCCCCTTTCTAAGTGAGCATTATAAATACATGTGTCAACATGTTTTCTCTTCAGCTTGAAAACAGAAAAAAATAACTATTAAACAACTTACGCAACTTTGGTCAGATTGTTCGCCGTCGTCACTGGTGTCAATGTCCTCCGCCAGGCTGGTCTGAAGCTGTGCACTCTGCTGTCTCATGTGCTGCAGGCTGTTCTGCACATCTGCTTGGACCTGCTGGCTCTGCAGAGACAATCTTTCAAACACGCCAGCTTCTCTGCCATCGAAGTTGGGACCGCCATGTCTGACCGCTGCTTGGGTTTTCAAATCTGTCAGTCAAAAATAATCATTTAGAGATGCAAATATTACTCAAAGCAAATCAGATCAAATCATTCCCAGTGTGACTGTGTTGTGTCTGAAGCACAGAATTCTGCAACCAACCATTAATCTACCTCACTACACACCATGTTTGTATCTGATAATCCATCTACTGACCACACACCATGTGTGTTCCTCTAATTACACTATTGCACATCTGCAACTGGACTATTTTAATTAATATTTCTATGTGCCATTGTAGATTGGACTACATAGAAATAGTCCAATCTATTCTATGTATATATATATATATATATATATATATATATACACATATGTTTATCTATCTATGTATATATATTTATCTCTCTCTCTCGCTATACACACATATATACATATATACATATATATATATATATATATATATATATATATA
>VRLP01003403.1:0-64876 GCA_009660295.1 Lophius piscatorius
TAAAAGTCTTCAAAGACTTCAGTATGTTCAAAACAGTGCTGCAAGGATCCTGATGAGAGTTCGTAAACACGAACACATCACCCCCGTTCTTCATTCCCTTCATTAGCTTCCCATCTCCACCAGGATTGATTATAAGATCTCTCTCCTCACTCACCAGTGCATCCATGGTAACGCACCCCCCTACCTAAAAGAACTACTCACCCCACTGACCTCAACACGATCCCTCCGTTCTACCCACTCATACCGCCTCCTCCTTCCCCGGACTAAGCTCAGCTCCATGGGTGATCGGGCCTTCTGTACTGCTGCCCCTCGTCTTTGGAATGACCACCCTGACCATCTGAGGGCTCCACAGACGACTGACACATTTAAAAAGGACTTTCCTTTTTAGCCGAATCTATAACTTTAATTGACATTGCTGCTTTTTGGTCATGTTTTTATTTTATTATTATTATATTTTTTATTGATGCTTTTATCTGCATTTACTTTGTAGCACTTTGAGATTTGATCCAAATGTAAAGTGCGTTAAAAATTAAATGTATTATTATTATTGTAAGTATTTATAGTCTAGTTTTAGTCCATAAAAAGTGTTGAAATTACATCAGGTTATTTTTACCATTTCAATCAGGAGAGACAGAACATGAAATACAGATGAATGTTAATACCAACAGATTATATGTGATAATTAGTCCGTCAGAAGGTCTTTGGTGCTCTTCGGTGTGATCGTGATTAATGGGTAACTGCCCTGGAGAGCAGCAAGGAAATAGAAGTCTGGATACTGGTGGTGGTGGCTTATGACTCTGCTGTGACTGATGAAGTTGATCATGATCATGAAGGAACTAGATGAACTTGATCTTATTTGCATATTTATTTTGAATCAAGGTCGACTCGTTGCAAGCGAGCTGGGTTCCCTACATATTTAAAAATTGATAATAGGTTGAGATCATTTAAACCCCAAGACCTCTAATCAATGTCTCCACCAGAACCAGCTACTAGATGGTTCTATTAGTTTTTACTCTCATGCCCCATCCCCCCAACAGAACGGGTGAGACAGGAGGGTGGTGCACCTCAGCCGTAGCAGTACATGGCTGAACAAGCTGTCCCATGGCCATAATATTTAAAGAAATAACTAAATCGACATTCTTGTCTTGATACTACGTGTAGATTTTGTCTTAATAATTGTTGAATCTCCATCATTGAGTAGTTGTAATTTATAGGTTAACACTATTTCACATGGAATAAACACTTCTGTTCCTGTATTTTTATTAGGTTTGCGTCCACTGGGAAGATGACTGGCCATTTGGGACCGATCGTGTGCCTGACTGTTGACAAACTAGGCAACGCACAGGATGTAGTCCTCACCGGCTCCAAAGACCATCATATTAAAGTAACACACAGACACATATGACTGGTATTTATAATTTTAAGTACACAAGAATCAGGTAATAAATGTTTGTCTCTCTAGATGTTTGAGGTGGGAGAAGGCACCCAGGGTAGCATAACCCCCAACCACACCTTTGACCCCGCTCATCAGGATGGTGTTGAGTCTCTGGCTATGCACGGAGATGTTTTCTACAGCGGCTCCAGAGATTTCTGCATCAAAAAGTGGGACCTAACGAGCAGACAACTGCTACAGGTACACTGATACTAACAGCAGGACGCTTCTTTACTCTTAAACTCTGTGATCTGTCTCACTGAATTAACAGTTTTTTCCTCCAGCAGTCAGCTAGAGCTCACTCAGACTGGGTCAGTGCCCTGGGTATAGTGCCAGGCTCCCCGGTGCTGCTCAGCGGGTGTAGAGGAGGGCTGTTGCACCTCTGGCATACCCACTCGCTTGCACCCCTCGGGGAGTTCCGGGGACATGACAGTCCCATCAACGGTCTGGCCACCAACAGCAGACAGCTCTTCACTGCCTCAGAGTCAGTAACAGAATATGCTCATTTTAATTCCTATGTCTTAACATATCAATTCTGAAGCCACTGTGGATTGTTCCAAACCGTTTTTTATGTTTCCTGTTTGTGTATGTGTTTATTTTTGGCAGTGACCGCACAGTGAAGATTTGGGAAGCCGAAGGATTTCTGGAGGAAGGAGACGACTGACACCTGCATCCTCATAATCATCATATGGACCTGAAATCCAGGATGGTATTTTGGCCTTTACTCTTGCGAAGGGAATCATCATCATCATCATTGTTTGTTGGATGGGATCCCTGGAAGATGCAACTGCTCCCTTTCCTTCAAGCTGCATGTACTTTATTGAATATTTTAGGTCAAGATCACAGCATTCACAGCAAGATTGATCCGAAGCATTGGATCACAATGCTTCGGATCACAATGAAGCCTCCAGTCCCCTGTAGAGCTCTAGGACCTATAACCATCTGCAGAGAATAGCCTCGTTCATAACTGCAACAAAAATCTATAAAATGGTATTAAAAGACGGGCTTATGGATTTGCAGTAATACATCCGGATGTGTTTTATGTGCTTTTTACTTGCCTGTTTTATGTTCTCAAGACAACATGGATACCTTGGAAGCATTTAGTGAATTTTGCTGAGAAGAAAAAACAGGTTTGATCGCTGATAGATTCTGAGATCTGCTAATGAGCAGTAAGTGTGAGTGTTGTGTTCACATAATGTGTTGTGTCTTTTTGTTTTGTTGTGTGTGTTCTCAGTAATCAAAGGACCAAAAAAAAACCTACTGAAACTGCCATGGTTTTATTATTAAGTGATTTCTGCCAACCCCTATAGCAGCTAGCAGCACCAACGTGTAGAAGTCTCTAAATTAAACATACTGTTTTCCTTCAATTCACTGTCCACGTTCCTCACTTCAAATTCTCTATTTCTCCAGATGTTATAGTTAGGCTTAATAAAATCAATTACGGAATGATGCGTGTGCACAGCTGAAATGATGCATACTGAAGTTAAACAGTAGAACAGATGAGAAGATCTTGTTACTTTTTACTGATTAACTATCATAAGTAATTATTCTCCGATTGAATATTATTAAATATATGATTTTACATAATCATATAACGTAATTCCTCATCTAAGAGGCTAAGATAGAAGTAAATGCTGTCGCCATGCTAGGCTAGTTAGCTTGTAGCAGGACTAGTTAAACTGGAGTTACTTTTATTTTCTTTTAGTATGATCTGGTTTTGTTACTGTCTTATTCATGGTATAGAAATATATTCCTTTAGTTTTAAAGGACGAGAAGAGCTAAAACACAAATATTAGTTAGTTAGTCTTCATCAGTTAGCTTTAACAAGCTAGCATGCATTCACTGCAGTTTTTACAACTGTATTGTATTTGATGTTGATTTTTCACGTTCTGTTGTGTTAAACTTTTACAGTACCGGGATAAACGGATGTCAAAACTACAGATTTTGGTTTTCCAATCGTTGCTGTTAACCTTGGTTTTGCCTGGAAATCTACTTACACCACATGGCATACATCCAAATTAAACATATGCTGGAGTTTTCCAATTACTTTTAAAGGAATCTTTCATCCAAAAATGAAAATTCTGTCACTATTCATCCTTTTGTCTCTTGAAAAAATCAGGTGGTCTTTCTTCAACAAACATTTCCAGAGCTTTGCAGCAGCATAGCACAACTCTTCAAAACCTAAATGAAGCTGGACATTTGTTTTAAAATGAAAAAAATAACCAAAAAAAATCCCCAAAACAAAATAACAATCAGTCCAATGCTATTAAGCTACAAATGTTTTTATACCGAGAAACTTCACCTGACTTTCCATTTGTACGGGGAGTAGATAGCAGAGTGAACATATTTTATTTTTTAATGAATTGTTCCTTTATTGATGGTTTGACAGCTTTCCTAGGTAGCAGCTGAGTTTCTTATTACAGAATTTTCTTTTCTGAGTCTTAAGTGCTTTATTAGTTTCCACCTGCACGCCAGTAAATATATTCTCTTACTTCCTGATTCTTCCAATGCTGAGTTTACACACCGAGTATTTTTGTTTCCGGAGCTGTGCTACAATTGTAAAGCTGAAGTACGATTGGCAGTAAGCGTTCTTATTAGCGAACATTTGTCCTCTATTGTATTGCTGCAGCGATAGAAACCATTGGTAATGATGCAATCAAGCACCTTTTAATTTCTCAGTCGTGGAACATGGTCTGTGTGTTTTTTCTGTGAGAACATCTGTTCCTGAAAGATGTGTGTTTTTCAATCCAAAAAGGATGTAAGCTCTATTGAGAAGAAGAGGCTCTTATTTGTCACATACAATCATAAAAGCTGTACAACGTAGCTTCTGTTCCACATGCACACTTCTGTTCACATCTGCTGTGTTACAGTTTGTAAACTGCACACTCACTGCAGTCAGTCTTTTACATACGTGTCCAAAATGCTATTGTTTATTTATTTATTAGATTCATTTTTGTCTTTGCTGTTTTTGTCTTCCTTACCAATCAGAGATTTCAAAGTCATTCCTATCCCATGCCTCCGTACCTTATTGTTATAGAAGATGGACCTCACAGAATATATGGGATGGATTCTCTGGGGTCTGATCAGTGCCTGTAATAAATCCTGAACTTTGAGTAGAGACCGTAGGATCACTACCATATTATTTTATCTGCTGAATCATGAGAATCCTTTCAATTTGATGAAAAGCACTCGGATTCTGGGGGAAGGTATTTTGGCAATATTTAAGTCAATGGATGGATGAAAATCATTGCACTAAAAAATATACATTTCTACAAGTTGAAATGTTTTTTTACCGATTGCTTCACACTTGAATACAAATTACTGAAATAGACAAATCAACAGAAATAGATTTTTTTTCCACTGACTCCTACAATAAATAATCCCAAAAAAAACATTGTGAGCCGTGATTATTCCTACTTCATAATAAATCCGAGAGGCTGCTTAAACTGAAAACCATAATTATTCCTCTGCTTATATCTTATTTTGAAATTTGGTTGTAAATGTTGTGTAAAAACAAATTATTTTCTTCCTGCTGATTTTCTTGTGTACAATTTTAAGTGATTGACATATCAGATGCAGTGTTAAAATAAAATTTTAAAATAAAATTGGTGTTGATATTTCTTTCTAATCATGTATTAACGTGTAATGACCACACGGTGGTAGTACTGTAAAATGATAGACAGAGGAGGAGGAGGATTCAAGACGATTTGAGATTCTGGAAACTTTATGCCAGAAGAAAGCAGTTTAAGAGAGTTTTAAGATTTTTACTCTTGGATTATTTTGTGTTTTGGGATTTATTGACCTTAAAATACTCTTTTTTTAAAAAATTTAAAATAGGAATAGAGCAGCAGTGTTAATTGGCCTCACAGGAGAGGAGCGTCCGCCTGCAACTGCCGTACTGTACTTCCCACTGTGTGCTGTCGTCAACTTCTATCTAATTCCCTCACTGTTTATGTCATATTCATTGAAAACCATAAATCATTTGTCAAATGCAAAACCAGTTGACAAAACTTTGTAAAAAGTTAAGTTTGATAAATTCAGTAATTCATTTTAATTAATCTAAATTTACCATAAAATTTAAAACTTTTTGGTCAAGCAGGCTTTTAAAAACTAAGACTTTTAAGATGAGCCCAACCTTTTGGTAAAGCTTTTTTTTTTTAGAAAACTATTTCACCCTTATTAGACTTTATTGGTTGGATTTAATTTGTTTAGAAAGGCCAAACTGGCCTTATTGGACCTGGGTCATATTGGACCCAGTAAAACCATGGGTACATGTTTTTTTCAACATTTAAAAACATCTTTGTAAAACACAAAGCCTCTCCAAGGGAGCGGAGCGGAACCCATTTTAAATGAGTGCTTTCTAATCCAACAAGAGCGTACTCCACTGAAAAAAGTGTATAAAAGTGCTACACAGACAAAAACAGAGAGCATGATGGGTAAAAGCTGGCGTGGAGTAGGTGATGTAGCTGATTAAACAGGTTCAATCAAGTGGCACATATCTCTCAGTAACAAATAGTAACTCAAAATGTGCTCTACCAAACAGTTGATTCACTAGAAGATCAAATTACTTTTATACTCCACCTGGTTGCCAACTGATAAAATGAGTTGTTCTTATTGCGTGACAACATTTCCTATTATCACTTATCTAAATCATTGTAATGTTTTAAAGATTTGTCTAAACCTTAATCATCCATTGGTTTTACCTGTATTACTCTTTCATTCATTATAATAGACAAAGACTTTGCAAGTGTAAAAAAATACATAATTAAATTAGTTATGCCTTCTTTCAGGGTGTTTATTATCAATTGAATTATGGTAAAACTTAATTATTGCAGTTTTCCTTGATCAGCGTCAAAAACATACAAGGACAGCCCATTTTAGAATTGTCCCAACCAACATGAATCTGTGCGGTTTAAACTGTCCAATCCAAGATGTAGCAACGTTAAGATAGAGGCAATGGGCATCATATATGAAATATATAAGTTCTTAATAATATAGTTGCAAACAACTACTGGCAATATAAACATATACTAATATAACATTATGGGTTGCAGTAACCTTAGCCTCTTCTGTCTCTGTTGGTTGTGTTTGCATGTAAGTGCATGTGCACACGCACACGCACACTGAGTCTTTAGTTGTGGATTTCAAGTGGTTTTACAAAATGTCGGTACCACTATACAAAAAGACTTTTTGAAGGATTTAAAAATGTTTTATAATTAGGGTAAGAATTAGGTTGCAAACACTTTATAAATCATTGGTTAACGTTTATAAACAGCTTGGTTTCTGATACCCTTGTTATCTAATGAGTTATAAAAGTTTATTAATGATTTGTTAAGTGTTTTACAAATTAATTAGTAAAATCTGTACAAACCATTTATATTCTCCATATTCAATTTTTTATATTTTAAAACATATTTATTTAACCATTTATAACCATCTCTTTCTCTCTCTCACTCTCTCTCTCTGTCTCTTTTTTTTCAAACCCGACCGGTCATGGCAGTAGGCCGCCACCCTGAGTCTTAGATCTGCTCGAGGTTTTTCTCGCCATTGTCGCCAAGTGCTTGCTCAAGGAGGAATTTGTTGGGTCCTGTAGATAATTATATAAAGAGTTTGGTCTAGGCCTGCTCTTTCTGGAAAGAACCTTGAGAAAATTGTTGTTGTGAATTGGCACTATATAAATATAAAATATAAAAATAAATATAGTAATATAGTAAATATAGTAAATATCAGTTGTATATTTCTGACTTTATCTCCAAATGTTTTTGGGCCATAATTTCTCATCAATTGGTCCAATTTAGTCCATATAGTTCATATTTTACTCATTAAGGGGAGCTTATTTCTTTCTTCTTTTTTTTTAGGGCCCAGGCCAAAGAAAGAACACCATCGTTATGAATAATAGTGAATAACACCATATCTTCTCCTCCGTCATACCATCACCCATCTCACGTGCTTAATCTCCTTCATCATAGTTTGAGGGTACATGAGTACCAGCTGCTCATCCTCATCCAATAGTAAATGCCTCAGTCAGCATGCAAACCAATCACTGAGCTGCTTTAAAAATGGTTGTTTTCTCTCCATACCTCTCTCACGCCTCCATCCTCCTGCTCCTCCCCACTGTTGCCATCTACAGGATCATTTAGTTCATCAGCCCTCCAGCCTCAAGTCTAGGAGGTCCTCTCCCACCACCACAAATGTCCAGACTCGGGGGGCTATTTTGCCACCGCTCAGAACAAATCACTCTCCAGAATTCCCCACCGAGCCTAAGTGGCTAAGACTTTACCCTCTTAATAAATTCCTTGCATTGTTCAAACAAACACTTCCGGCTGCGTGGGTCTCACTCAGGGGGGTTTTATGGTGTCTGTGCTGCCCTGCATAGTCCCATAGTCTTGGGAGGATTAACGGCTGATGTTCAACGATGAACAAATAGATGAACCAGACAGTAACATCTGTAATCCTCTGGAGGGCAGGGGGGCTAAAATTCAATAAAAGACACAACAAATGTCTACTGACACAACAAAAATGAAAAATGTAAAGTGAAAAAGTAAAATCCCACATGAGCAAACACTCTGTGACTGGGCCCAGAAAATACTGCCTATTAACAGGAAGAAACCTCGAGCAGATCCCCACTCAGGGTGGGTTGGCCGTCTGCCTCAATCGGTTAGGTTGAGAGCTGGATAGTGTGATAGAAGAGACGGGAGTGTTCTTCACAAGGTGCGCCCCGGAGCTTTAGTGGTATTTTTTGCAAAATAACGAGCAATTACTTTTAAGATGAGTATTAATAATATTAGTCCTAAAATAAATCCCAGAATAGACACAACTTGATTTTCCTGTTTATGAATATTTCCAGAAACACTACATCCTTTTTGGGATACAGGAAGTAAAGCCGGCACTGATCTAGAGTGAGAACTTGACCCAACCTTTTTATACTTTAGTTAAAGAGAAGTTAATAAATCAGAGATATCTTAATAAAGAATCGAATTCTTGGAAAACAACACCAGTAGTGTTTTCCTAAAATAGCTCTCACTGCCAGTCTCTTTTCTTCCTGCTGCACAGGATGTTTACCTTCTGGGTGATTTGAATGATACTCATATTTCTGAAACACTATTGCACCAGCTAGATGATCAGGTTCCATGAGAAACCAATGACTTCAAGCACGGAGACTCTGAGCCGATTGGGCTCAGAGTTCCACTTTGAGTTTAATTATAGCATTATCTATGATGAATAGGATATTATAAGCCTCCTCTAATCGGTTCTGTGAACACATTGATTTGTGATGTGCGCTGGCCCCACCGGATGTTCCCGTTTCATAGTTCAGTCCGCCTGAATAATGTGATTTGTAAAGCTGCAGGTGCTTTATGTTTGCTGAGGGATTAAAATCAATACAGGTTAATTTCTATGTTTGATTTAATGGGATGAGATTTAGTCTGGTTTGTGTTTGTGTGTGTGTGTATTCAGTCTTTGTGCAAAAAAGTTATATAAAAATAGGGAAATAGAGAAATGCTCTCGTAAAAAATATATGGCTTTGAATCACACTGTCAGTATTTTTTTTTTTGCATTTGAGTTTATTCACTACCCTTAGATGAAATCCTGGAATAAATGTGGGCATCATTAGCAACAAGAATGTTTGTTGTTTTTGACATTTAGCTATTTACTTCAACTTGAAATGAAAAGAAAAAGATGAAAAAAATATGACATCATTTGCATTTCATTCGTTTAACAGCCATATGGCAATGATGGCAGAATATGTGGGAGAAGATGCGAAAAAAGGGTAATGACAAGGTGTGGGGAAAAACAGGCAGAGATAGCCAAATGGTTGTTAAGGACGTTTATCTGAGCAGGAATAAGGATAAGGAGGACGGGGTCAATATTCACCACCCCTGCTCCTATCTGTGAGCATCCATAGATTTAATCCTCCAGCTAAAAATACCAACGCTTTATGACCAGAGTTGATGAGCCGTGATACCGCTGCTGGTTCTCCTAATGCGCTTACAGAAATCAACCTTGTCCCTTCTCGGTGGATCCCAGTAATCAAGTATAACAGACAGGGAGGGACGTGTTTAATATGCAGTCAAAAGGATTTTGGCATGAAATTAGAGGGCGTTCCTCTTCAAAGGAGTGACATCTGGGTTTTATTTCCTGAATCGGTTTAATGACTCAACCGTGAGAGGAACATGAAAATGCAAGGGCGAGAACATCTATGGGTGCTTTGACTACACCTGCAAACAGGTGATTTTGAAGATGTGTGCAGAGGCGGTGAATGAACGTGAAAAAATGAAAATCCATGTCTGCACAAGAATTTACTGGGGTCACTCAAAACCCGAGACCCATCAGAAAGACTGGCTATAACATTCCCTTCCTGTGGGAGGTAATCATTACTCCCTGCATGGGACTTTAATACCTTAAATAAATAGAGGCATGGCTGAGCTGAAAGAGAATGATTGATAGGCCACTTTAATTATCTGTGACATAGGCGTAGCAGCAATCGGCTTAGTTGTTGTCAAATACACTGTTTCAAGTCAGACCTGGATCATTTTTAAACTAAGTGGTCTGCTGCAGGTCGATATGGGATACGTCTGTAATTAATATGACATGGACTATTTTTTTATAGCTATGCTAGCAGTTTGTGTTTAATCAGTGGCTTTGAATTAGAACCAAAAAGATTTGGTCCAAACTTCCGCAGTTGCGTGACACGATGGTAGTATGGGTCTTCAATATAATTCTACCTAAATCTTGGTATTATGCGTATTCATTTAAATTTATGCATGTATTTCACTTCATTTGTATCACATTTTCATGGCTTGTCTTAGGTCTGAAAGTTTCTCTCCTTCATCCTAAAATGCATCCCTTTAGCTTCAACACTCTTCCACACTCGACGGGCACTTTAGCAATTTGAAAAATTGAGTTAGATTTGCATTACGTTTGTTTGTAAACACCGCAGCTACATAAAAAGCCCATCAACATTAGATATGCATCATTTCACTTTGCAGACAAACAAAGGCAAACATTATCTAGCACACAACAGTAGAAGAAACGGAACATTGTAGCTCCTACTTACTCTTCTTCCAGGACGAATTCTCAGGAAAATGTTTTCACTGGATGTGTTTGCTCCTGGATTTTCAGATCGGTTTTCCTAGCATTCGTCTTCAATACATCCCTGTATAATTAATGACATTCCCATCAGCCTCAACTGTTTGGTTCTAAAGATCAAGTTTGGGTTAGCATCTTAGCATGATGAGATGCAAACCTAAGATTATGATGGTGATGATGAGACCCTAGCATAGTAACATGCTAATCTAAGATGGTGATGGTGATGATGAGATCCTAGCATAGTAACATGCTAACCTAAGATGGTGATGGTGATGATGAGACCCTAGCATAGTAACATGCTAATCTAAGATGGTGATGGTGATGATGAGACCCTAGCATAGTAACATGCTAATCTAAGATGGTGATGGTGATGATGAGATCCTAGCATAGTAACATGCTAACCTAAGATGGTGATGGTGATGATGAGACCCTAGCATAGTAACATGCTAATCTAAGATGGTGATGGTGATGATGAGACCCTAGCATAGTAACATGCTAATCTAAGATGGTGATAGTAATGATGCTAACATAGCATGATAACATGCTAACGTAAGACGTGATGTGATGGTGATGATGCTAACGTCTAGCATGGTAACATGCTAATTTAACATGGTGACGGAGATGGTGCTAATTAGATCCCAAGTGAGATAAAAAAAATATATATCTTAGCATAAATTTCAGCTGAAGACAAATGGTTGACTTAATAGCTTTAGTATTTAAAACGTATGAACATCCAAACACATTAGTGGTAAACGGTATGTGTGTAGGTGGTCTTTTAATACAGATGAATAAGATTATTTCATGGCTGTGTCTAATAATTATGCAACAAATGAATTGTAACAAATGGCTCCATGTTTTATGCATGTTCAGGGGTCCAGTAGCTGAATGATGATTAATGTCCATCAGCATTCTTGCAGCATGGACTCAAAGGTGTATCTGTGTAAGTATGTGTTTTTATGTCGTGAGCAGCTGTTTTAATCTTGTTTTTGCCTGATTTTTTGAGAAAAAAAAAAAACACTCCGATGATTCAAGGAATTATATTTTCTCTCGATCCGATTTCTTGGGGCTCAAGACAAACTACTGTATTAAATATTTAAAAGTAATATACAAGGAATTTGCAGATTTCCCCACCTGCAGCAACTAATATCATTAAAGATTTAAAGAATCGGGACAGATATCTGTACTATTTGGCAGTGTTGTGTCTTCGAGGTTTAAGAGAAAAAGGACCATCCAGATCTTTAGCAGCACCAAGCTCGAAGGCCACCGTCTGCGATTGTATGGAGATGTGTTGAGACCCATTTATTCTCCAATATTAAATATGTATATGGATACGGACTTAGTCTTCTGTCCATAATCTGCAATCCTTGGGTGCACATTTAGACACGATGTAGGAGATATTAAGGATGACTCCCTAAGATCTCCTACAGCTGTAATGAGTGGAGAGTCTTTTGCCAGTCGAACCATTGTCCTCACATGCATGGGGTCTGTTTGCCGACATGTCCTCCTCCAGGATGATTTTTACATCTCCAGGAACTTTACAGTTCTTTATTATTGATCATCAAAATTGATCGTCAAAGTTGATAATTTGAACTTTTGAGAGATTTTCTTGTATCTGAATCTGTCTGTAATATGACCCAGTAGCAGCATGTACCTGTATATGCTAAAGAATATGGGGCCAAAGGTGGAGCCCTGGGGGGAACCACAGGTCAAATTAGCCATTGAGGAGGTACGTCAACCATGGCTATTGAGAAAATCTTGTTTGATAAGTGCTATTTTTTTTGGCATACTAAATCCTATGAGAAATTAGTAAAAATAATTAGATTTTAGTTTTTTGTTGTATCCTAACAGGATTTTTTTTAAACATGCTTTACCAAAAGATTTGTCTAAATTTATTAAGACTTACTATTTAATAATAATAATAATAATAATAATAATAATAATAATAATAATAATAATAATATGCATATAATCATGAAATGATTTTATGAAAATGAAAAATCAGATTTGAATTTTTCTTTCCTGTTAGTAAACATGCCTGGACAAAGAAATAAAATATTCATTTTTCTTATTCTTGTTTTTTCTTGGTGAGGACATTAAATGGTTAACTGACAGAGCTATTTTATTATTCTGTTAATGTTTCACATGTAAACGAGTGATAAGCCCTGGCATCTACACACCAGGGGGTGCTGCAGAGGGGGGTTGAACCCAGTGGTCCTACAGTCAGGTGACGATATGATATTTACTCACACAAACAACCACTGTCTTTTTGTCTGTCACCAGTGGAAAATGTCTTTTCTCAGTATGTGACCCATGCACCCCACCCACACATGTGGTTTTTCAGAGAGGGCAGGATATTTACCCAGAAATCCCCAAAAGGTTTCTACCGCCGTTCCTCACCTCTATTCCAGGGCGTGTCAGTCCCTGTGTGAGCTATTTTTAAAGGCATGGTTTACCAGTAACACAGTGAGTAATACTGAGAAGTCTCATTTGAAATGCCTTTGACTCTTGGGATCAAAACGTTACGCTTACAACACACACACATTATTTATGTCACGAGCAGGGTAGTTTATGAAAGCTAGGATTATGAATTTGTTTTGTTATCACCTCTTACATGATGCTCCATAAAAAGACTGAATAATAACAGTACAATAATTCCCCCATCCACTTTTGACATTCAAATCAGTTTCAAAGACATTCCATCTGATGTGGTAAGGGGCAAGGATGAAAACCAACACTGAATGTATATGACACCACCCCCTCAGGTGGTACGACATTAAAAACTGACATGATTCTTTTCAGCATGTTATAATTACATGGGTTCAGGGATATTTTGGAAAACACTTCTCTGTAAACACAGTAGCAAATGCAATTTAAGACTCTACCATGCGAGTCGCAAAAATCATCAACTCGACAACGTTTGTAGGCAGCAAATAAAAAACAACAACATGTATTTGACAACACGCGCACTGCATAAGCCAAACAAAACACATTGGAATTGTTAAAAAGTACACACATTCTTTCATTGCTTAAATTTAGAGGGTAAAATAGATATAATACACAAACATTTCATGATATTTTGATTAGCCCTGCTAGTTTTTTCTTAATTTCCGGGTCGTGCAGTTATGTAATTCATAATAACCATTAACCAACATTGTGGACACACACTCTACTGTAAGCTACAGTAAACAAGCTTTGTTATGCTTGCTTAAGAAAACTCTTAACGACCTTTGTGCCTTGGCAGCATGTCGCCGTGGCAACTTGTCCGCAAGGCCCGGAAATTAAGCAAAGTTAGCATGGCTAATCAAAATATCATGAAATGTTTTCTGTATTTTATTTGTTTTATTCCCTAGATGAAGCATCAAAAAAAAGCGTCTCCATCGATGCATGACTTTTAAGATTCCTTCGTAAACTCTTCTATCGTGTTGTGGCTTTTGCGCATCGTTTTTTTCCAAACTTGCAGATCTGTAAATGTCCTGAAAGGTAAATACAGGATTTGAAACAAGATACGCTGCCATCAAGATGACGCCAGCGCTTATTCCAGCAAGACATTGAAGCCACATTGTGCATGCCAATAAACGTATGGGATGGGAAAAAGGTCTATTTTCAAAACTTTAATATTTAGTGTTCTCTCTTCGCCAGGGTTTCCTGAGTGTCGTTAAAAAAAGAAGGTGATTTGACGTAAACCGTAATCCATCTTCTTGAGACAACAAAAGACATTCTGTTGTCTGCGCAAACATCCAAATAAGTATTTCCTCTTCCTAATCCTTTGGCTGTTCGCCTTCAGGTTCACTGAAACATGCAAATGAGTTATATCTATAATTAAGAAACAGTTTTTAGTTTGAACATTAAATATCTTATCTTTCTCTCTGTCTTTATAGACTTTTGTGTTGTTGAAGTAGTTGAAGTGTTTTGCGGGTTGTACTTGCATCCACATACAAAAAACTGTCACTATTACTTCTTCCTCTATTTTTTCTTCTGCTGGCACACATTCTTTCTGATAACCTCCTTACAAGCTCTCACACCTAGAGTGGATCAGTACATTTTTTAATAGGGCTCTTTAGAAAAAGCACCGCCATACACAGAAGGCACTCACGTCGATGTGACTCTCCTCTTTATCCCCTCACATTCATCATGTTGTCATTGTATTTTCTGCCGGTGGAAGGTCTGCCTTTCAGTTAATTAAATCAGATGCTTATCCTCATAGCATGCAGAGTGAAAGATGAGGGAGAGAGGGAATAGTGAAACTTATTGGTGTTTCCGCACAAACACCAATGATGACACTACAAGTCTCCTCACACACGACTGAGACCAGAAAAGTGTGTGGCAGAAGATGTGAGGGTGCTGCGCCACCACACACTGAAAATCCGGACGCACAATTGGATTAACCAGAGGGGACAAAATGGGAATCTGCGATGTAATTGGAGTAAAGGGGGGGGGGGTTCACAAGACACAAACCAAATTTTAGTTTTTATGAAAATACAGGTGAAATTCTTTCAATAATGTAATTTGGTTTTTTTAATTAGATTTTTTTTTCCAATCTCATTTTTAAAAATTAAAGATAGATAAAAAAGAAAATACAGGTGAAACCTGTAAGATATGTATGCGATATCTATAGGGACTTCCAAGTTCAGAAAATCTGTAAAACATATGGGTGTTCAGTAAAAGTGAATATATTTGAGTACCATAAGTTCCCCCCCCACTCCTGCATCAACATTTTACTGATGTATGGACATGTAAACTTGCTCAAAATGCGAATGTATGTTATTCCTGTCTTTGGGCGGATGCATGATGTCTTAAACATGCGTGTATCTTCACAAAGGATGCACACATTGGACACTATCTACCACTCACCTCCAATCTTAAAGAGTTACCCATCAGTGGGTTGGATGGTCTGACTTAACCACAGCTGGCTCTTATTTGTAGCCTACCTTACTACTAACCTATATCACTAAATAAAACCTTAGGAAGTTATTGTCTTCGCTGCCAAAACTTACTAGTACTATCTGTCCCTCAAGTCTATTCTGAACATGGCAAAAAGTCTTCACATTCAATCTGAGGAGTTCGGTCAGGGGGATTGCTTGTACAAGGCAGGGGATTGGGGGCTTTTTGGGGAAATACAGTTTTAATTTGTGATATCTTTAATTTATTTATTTTTAAATTGTTATTTGTATGTCTGTGTTTGCAACTCTGCTCATGTGATGCTGCCATCTTGGCCAGGACACTCTTTGAAAAATATATTTTCAGTCTCTATGGGACTTAAGTGGTAAAATTCAATTAAATTAAAAATGTACTCATGGCTTGACATTGACTTTGTATGTAATTTACTCAGTGTTGGGTGCAAACACATCATAACACTGCAATGGATCTCTTCAGTGAGTTGGAAATTACAAGAGATTGATCAGTAAAATCATTATGATCAAAATAAAAGATGAATTTAACAGTGCATTTTGTGCAAAATTCCCAAAACAACACAACACACTATTAATCTGATTAAAACATTTCCAATATCCCACATAGAAGAACAGTGTTCAATCAATAACAAGATTGATTTGTTCAGTTGTGCACAGGCATGTAGAGATGAGGTTTCACTCTGAAGAATCACCGTTTCTCTAATCATAAAGGGAAATAATCTAACCCCCAGTATCATCCTACCAGGCAAACAGGTAGTAGTGTCAATCATTTCTCCCAATTACATGCATGTATTTTTTGAAGGGAACCAGTGAATTTCCTTATTTCCCCTCCATGGGTCCACTTCAAGTCTGAAAGTGCCTTGAGAGAGTGTTTGTTCTGACAGGGCACTTTACAAATCAATTGACTTCATTTTGACTTGCCAAAAGGTAAATTATTTCCATAAACTCATTTTACTGGCACCACTCAACCAGAAAGTACACTAATTTGCCATAACATTAAAACCACCTTCCTAATATTATGCAGGGCCCTCTTTTACACAGGCTGTCCTTTCAATCAGAACCAGGATGAACTTCTTTTTAGCAATTTGTGCTACAGTAAATCTTCTGTACAAACTTTGAGCCTTGGGCAACCATAACTGTCACTGATCCTATATCACTAAATAAAACGTTCCTTTTTTGATTTAGGTAGGTACTACTTACTAAAGATTGGGAACACCAAACCAGACTAGCAGTTCTGGAGATTCTCTGACCCATCAAATTTTTGCCCTTGTCAAAGTCAATAAGATCCTAGTTTTTTCCTGCTTCCAGCAAATCTACTTCAGGAAAAAAATATTCACTTGCAGACTAACATATTCCACCCATGGACTGGTGCCACTGGCACAACAACGGATGCTGCTGTTATTCTGACTTTACCTATCAGCGGTTATAATGTTAGGGTTGAACGGCGTATTTGCATTCACAGAAAACTGCATTCTTGACAGACACTTTCAGAATACATTGCATTCTGTACAACAAATCAGCTTTTTATTTCCTAATTATTTACATTATCTTATTATTAATCTATAGTGATCCAAAGCTTTAGCACCCCAGTGCGTTGTATTGACAAACCACCACTGGAATCAACCCTAATGAAATTAGGGCCCTGACTGTTAGCCCCTTCTAATAATTTAATCCGACCAATCCAGGAAGAGGGCAGTTGTTTCTTGCCAGGAACCCGCAAAGAACTGAATTGAACCGATATGAATGGGAGCATTGAGGACAGGGGAAATGGGTGTGTGCCTATACTCTCACTCAAACACACAGAGGAAAGACTTTTCATGACAGATTTCTGCTACTTTGTTGATGATTGTATCGTTGTCATTACTTCCACGCCAATGAATCCGAGGCGCTGAATTCTAAATGTAGTGAACTCATGTGAACTGAAAGGAATTCAGAGAATGACAGAGTGACAGGGAGACATAGAAGGGAAGGAGATGGCTTAAATAAAAAAAAAGAGGGAATGCAGAAGAAAGGGAGAGAAACACACAGAGGAGGAGGAGAGAGAGTAAGAGGAGTGACATCACATCTCCCTGCTTTGCTCTGCCCCCCGCCCCCCTTTCTCTCTCTCTCTCTCTCTCTCCGGCACCTTTGCTCCACTTCTCTCGGAGGAGGCGCACACTTAGTTTCTCGCTGTCCTCGTTTCGTCACTCATAAAAAGGGGCTGGACCGTAGGAAAAAAAAGGGCAAGCAAACCCATTCCAGACAGGATGAATAACAGTTACGTGAACATGGCGTCGATAGGAGCCTTCGACCCGCTCAACGCGTCCATTCCGGCCACCAAAGTTGAAATCACAGTGTCCTGCAGGTAGGCAGAGGAATGTTTTTCTTACACTTGCGTCCGGTCTTTCAGGGTTACGAAAAAACACGGTGCCTTCAAAACAGCTGAAAGTCACCTGTAGAATACTATAACTCCATCCAAGTTTCTGTTAACTTCCCGTTTGACAGGTTTCATAATACAATAACGATAATCGTTGTTAAAAATGTCACATTTATGCCAGGTAGGAGTGTTACAGTAGCCTACCTGGCGTGAGCTAAATTAAAGCGGTATGATGACAGTTTCTCAACTCCCTCTACTTCCAGCTGATAAAAGGAGTTAATAACGACTATATAATAGCAAGTATATATGAAAGCAAACTTATATTAACGTAAATATCATATTATTGCGTTAAAGCTCACTTAATTACGCTCAAACTCTTGAACCCTTGCATGACATTAACAGGTTAGCTTATTTACCGGAGCAGAATTTGTGCTCTACTGCTCTTAATAAGCCAATATACTTAATACAAGCACACTTAAATAACATATTTAATCAGAATTGGAAATATTATGAGTTAGTTGATGTTTAAGGTGATAATATATGGAATAACTACATTTTTTGTCTGTTGTGTAAAAGCACACGCGAGAGTGCGCACGTGAATATGAAATCATTTGACACTGTATATGTGTTGCGCCTTTCTATTGGTGTTTACGGTCATTGCACTGTTTGACAGCTGATAATAATGCCACTTCTGACGGGAGAGGAATCATTTTTAATCAAAACCTATATAATGTGTTAAAAGCATTACAAGCAGTTATGGTGTGTTGGTCTCACCTGGCGTGATGGAATCAGACACAGACACCCTGCAGGCTGGGCTTGTTTAACCCACTTTGAATGAGGTCTTTATCCCTCATTCATGTTGGATTTTCCTTTTCAGTGTATGACCACGGTGAGAAATGCTGAGAATGTGGTTTATTTTACCCAGACTGACCAACAGAACTTTGCACAGGCCAGCCACATGCACTCAGAGCCTGAGAGTAAGGGAATCCCGTTATGACACATTTAATTCTTATTTTAAAGATTAGGATAGAGTGTTCGAGAGAATGTTTCTTTTACAGTACTCTATTCTTCTTAACATAAAATAGCTCGTACAATGCTCAGTAGGATCCAGTGTGCTGAAATTCCTCTGTTTTGATATGATGCCCATGGGATTGTGCCAAAAGGGGTTGAATGTTATTAAATCCAATACTGTTTTGTAGTGATTCAATTGATGAACAGGAAATCTTATCTTCCTTACTGGAACTGCTCTCAGGGTTATATAATTACTCAAGTGAAAGTGAAACTACAAATGACCTTGCATGTTTAGATTTTTGTTCGTTTGTTTCACCATTGTTATGATTTCTTTTTTTTCAGAATTTTACAAAAAACTCTTTTTAACTCACTATTTTTACTTTCATTTTGCTCATAAATTACTGGACTTCCTTTGGCACGTGCAAATCAAGGCACTGTTATTTTAATTATACATTTGGTATTTGAAGGATTTTCATGAAACTCTGTGGAAGTGTGGGCCAAAGAAAGAACCATTTAATTTTAGAGTGGCCCTTGATATAGGTGGAGAAGTTTAATGGATGTCTTGTTGGAATATGGATTAGGGTTCAATTGAATTAAAAGGGACTATTTAGGCTTGGCTGAGGTAAATGTGAGATACATTGCTTGGATATCTTTGTGTGAGGTTCCTGCTGCATTACTAACCTTGAAGGCGCTGAGAGAAATGTTCCCCACACTGCCTGAGCCCCCCCGTCACTGTATCTCCAGAGGATTTCAGAACCATCTCCTAAGTAACAGAGATACCATGTCATCACGCAACACAATATATGAACATGTTTGGCAGATTTAGCTAATGTCTGAGTCACCCAGTTCCTCCGCGCCCAGGGGGGGGTTTGTTTTGGTGGTCATCCTCCCACCTCCCAGCCTGAGGTAGAACGGAAATGCCATCGCAATGTGTATGTGTGTGTGCTTCTATGTGCGAGCCTGTAGCTGCCATGGTGTGTGTTTGTGCATGCTTCCTTGCTTTTGTGTGCGGACACAATGGGCAGAGTATAATATCACCATGGTTTCTACTTTTATTAAAAGTTTCCCTGTGTGTGTGTGATGGTGTGTGTGAATTGGGTATCAGATGGAGATTTTTCTCTTGAGGAGGCTTAAAGGAGGGCAGTATAAATGAGTGGTCAGTTTATTAGATAATTTGGATTATAATTTGGCGGCAGCTATTGTCAGTGGCATTTAAACCTGCGGTGAGAAAGATAAAAAGGTTTCCATCTCAACGCACCATTTAGTTGAGAATCTGATTTGAGTGTATTTTATTGAAATGAGTGCAAAAACCCTTAATTAGCATTAGTTCATGTGGTGTATTTCCAATACAAATCAGCAGTCTTGTAACACTTAAGGTTTTAAGATGTTGTCACCTGTTCCTGGAAAAACTGAAAGAGGCAATTTGCCAACAAGGGACATAATCACATTTTCCTTTCTCACTATTAATTTTATATCCACATGTCTTTAGCTTTTTCAAGACTATGAATGGCTTATTATAAAGGAGATATAATTTGGGAGCGAGAGAGAGGAAAAAGAGTGTATCAAAGTGGAGCACCTCCTGTAATAGTTGTGGTGTAATTCAGATTATGCTCCAATGTAATGTGGATTTGAAGTGCAACCTCTATCAGACTCAGCAGGAAGATGGATACAATGCTGATCGATGGCAAAGCCTGAGGTATCGGCAAGGATCAATACGCGACTAACTTCACCCTACTGTGTGGTAAAGAGGCACACATGTACAAAAGTATGTTAATACCGACTATAGTTGGACATACAGTATTTTAATGAGCTTACACACAAATCATTTGTATCCCACACTCCCACACTCACAGAAGAATAAATTACTCTCTCAAGTACTTAAGCGCCACCAAGAGACTCTGCTGTGAATGGCCTTAAACTCGAAAAATCTATTATAGGTATCGATCAAGCATACACAAATACAAAAATGTTTCAAATGAGTGGCATGATCACAACAAAGGTGAAGAAAGTTTGTATATATATATGTGTGTGTTGTGTGTTTCTGGGCAACACACTTCACACAAAATGTCAATGGTTTGCATCAGGACCAATGCCTGGTCAGATTATTTCTTGGGCTATAATCTCATCCGCTTTATAAATCATATGTAAAACATATTTTCTTTTTAAAATTTGTTTATTTTGCTCCTGAAACAGTTTAGTGCAGTAGATGAAAAGGGCTCTAAAAACATGTTCATCAATGTATCAATATCCTCGATAACGCCTAAAGGGGATATCCTTGTCCAAATGAACGTAATAGACCTTGTTTAGACTTGGCGGTAAAATGTGTTTTGGGCGATCAGCAAGGATCAATACACCACTAACAGACAGTCTCCAGCAGACAGTGAGATACATCACTGTTTTCACCTGTGTCTGTCATTTGTCTCGAAATCTGTCCAGCTGACCTTTGTGTTCAGATTCCGTTTCTGCCTAGGTCACCACCGCTTCAAGGTCTCAGGGCATGTAATTATCACGTCACATCAGTCAAGCTAGCTATCAAGCCTGGGCTTCCTAACAACTTGAGGATGTTTCAAGAGCAAATATACATTTAACTATTCAACTATTCAAACTGTTGAGACTGACAGAACAAAGTAATTTGCGACTTACTAAAGAACGCAGGACAAGGGGAAAGTTGAAGCACGTTGGAAAAGCAGTGGCTTTTGCCGGTGTATTACGTCTTCCAGAACTGATGACATATTTCCCTTTAACGTCTTTGTTGGAGACGCATCAGGACACATTAACGTTTACACTACAAAAGATACGTGGACGAATGCATCTCAGACCATCTCGGCAAGTGGTATGAATTATTGGATCACAATGTGTCTTGTGGGTTGTTTACAATTGTATTTAGCGATGTGTCTGGCTGTCCACTTGTGATCCGATTGCCCAAAATGTATTTTGATACCAAGTCTAAACAGGGTGATAGAGTATGGTCTATCAATGGTCTACCAATAGCTCCTCAAAAAACAGATTGCAATTAAATTTCACGCAGGATTTGTAATGGCCTGAAAGTTTCGAATCCCACAATTGTGTTTTTGAATTTGCTTAGTTTGCATTTTCAGGCATATTTTAACTTTGACCATCTTGATGTCAGTTTGATGGGGAATAGTTGACTCTCCACTATTGATATGGATTTATATGATGATATGGACTTTTGTCCAAATCAGCACAAAATCAGTTTTAATGTCATGTTTTACAAAGATTTTACATTTTAATCTCTGTACTAAAGGCTAAACTTGGGCTCACACTACAGGCAAATTGGAACAATTTAATCCTGATTCACTCCTTTCAACATTTGGCAGGAAACAACTGGTCTGGTACTTTTGGTCTGTCCAATTGTTAAGTCCGCAGTTTATCTGGGCATGTGATGCATTTATAGATCCAGTTTTATATATCCAAGCCTGTTAGTAGACGGTCAGGGCTACCAATAAACTTTATACATGTTTGATATGAAGGGTAAAACTGGATGATTACAGATTGATCAGCACTGTTTGATTGAGATCATTAAAACCAATAAGAGAAAAATCACATAGCAGTAGATGGCGCTGGCAAGTAACAATAAACACTTTTGCCATTTAGGCTAACATTAGTCATTAATATCCCATCAATGGAAGGATAGACAGTCCATGTTAACCTGTTATTCAAACCAATTCTCATCTTCACTCGTTTAACTTTGTTTCTTGTAGGGCTCCATGATTTGATGATAGTCATATTGCGATGATAATGGACAATATTGCGATTTGCGATTCGATTGCGATATAGTTGTTATCAAGGACAATCCACACATCACTGATCATTTTGAAAAGTGTGTTCTTCAATAAAAACATACAAGGCTAAACTTTCGGAGGAAAATACAAAACTAGATTACTTGTAAAGTACGGTTTTCAAAATTACATAATAGAGAAACAATAAGAAACCATAACAAAAAATATATTTTTTTAAAAAAGAAGATATTTTGTAAACCCTCCGTTGTACAACCAAATAAAATAAATAATAAATTCAAATTTTCAAAATAAGATATTTTGAATAATATTCATGCCGTTGTCTGTTGTGATAGAACCTGCCAATCCTCACACAGGGGGGTATTTCAAGAAACGCTTAACAAACTCTGCAGCCTGAGGGAATGTATTTACTAGTTTTACTCTATTTTCTATGGATATTGCGAGTGACAAGGTGGCGGAATGATATAGAAGAGTTTTTTATTTTCATTTATGGGCACTAAGGGAACATGAAAGTCCACACAAATCCTGGGTAGACATAGAACTTGCTGGAGGAATTATATATCTAATCTGATAACGCTTCGGGATGCCCCCAGCCCCCGGGGATGTGCTTGCGAGGGTAGAGTGAAGTCAGCAAGAATCGTGACCACTGATCTGAATGAACTTGATGGAGGGCAGATGGATTCATGATTATACCTCACTTTGTCGATTAAAGCTACTGAAAAAGGGCCACTGACAGATATTATACATATGTTTACAGCCAATCAAATATTCGCTTCTTCTTTTTTCATTTGAAAGAGAAAACAGAGATCAACAAACTCAGATTTGACCGACATCCACAATATGAGATGTTGAGATGCACAATTTGAGAATATAATTCAGATAAATCATTGAATAAAAGCACAAATAATCTGGGTCTCTCAGTCCCCTCCTGAAGTCAATCTATTGTATATATGATTGACATTTGACGGACACGTCTCTTCCGTAGCTCTCCTTCAGACTCAGACAGAGGGGTCAGAAAAAACCTGAGGCTTCTTCGAAGCTTCCACCGTTGTCCTAGTCACGACACACTAACATCACAGACACTAATTTGCCGTTCTTTATTGTGGGCGTAGACAATGAGCACCGCAGACAAACAGTGCACCTTCTCTCACACGTGTTCATTTCATTAAATCGCAGCCTTTTGTCGTCATGTATCGCACAGGCTTACATCGAGATTGCGACTCGACTAATCATGCAGCTCTAGTTTCTTGTGTTCTTGCTGAAAACTGGGCCATCAGTATCTCTGTCAATTAAGCTGCTCCTCGAGGAGGAACGTCTTTTAACCTGAGTCCAGCGTGGAATGTTTTATCAGTATTTACCTTACAATCTTTAATTTTAATTAACACCTTTGAGATGGTTGATTATGTTCACTTGTCTTATTAGCATTCTCGCCTTATTGTACTCATTCTCTGTGTTATTTTTTAGTTCATTTCCTGCCTTGTTAGCAAACAATCCAAAAAAACATGCTGGAATGCTATGCTGTCTTTTGCTGACCTTTTGCTTTTGTATGCACTTAAGATCTTTGCCTATTCATTTTTGATACTTCATTGTTTGTCCGTATTGGAACTGCCCTTCTGGTCTGACCCTTTATTTACTCAGTTGTATCCAAAAGTCTAAGCACCTCAGTTTGTATAATTAAATGCCATACTATACTGCATCATTGGAACCTGTGTGTACCTTACCGTTTGTAAGGTACAGGTACCAATTTTTTCAACATGTAGGCATGCTCATATTTGTGTTGGCCTGAAGGCTGGGATAAGCAAATATTGTTACTTTAATCTATTCACTCTTAAAAAAAGTAATCCTATCAACTTCAAGCAGAAAGTTTTCCTGCTGCCTTCAGCACCTCTTGTCTTGCCAAATAGGGACGAAAATATGGATAACATCATATCAGTTTAGGCTAATACATTGGTATAACTTTAGGCTAATACAATTCTTGGCAGGCGCCAACACATGTTTTATGTTTTGAAACTGGAGAGACTTCCACTGGGAAGAAACACATCCTATTCCCCTGTTCCTTAAACCTTCTGTAGCCCATCAGCTTGTGTTACATTAATACTGAACTAGTGCTTGAAAGAATAAATCAACGTAATCAACAAAAAAATCGATTATTAATATATTAATTATTAATACATTAATTAGTTGTCGACGATTTAATAGTCGATTAGCCGGTGTCAGCACTAATATGATGCAACATGAGAGGACTGAATTCCAGTTCAGCAGGTCTTGCAAGCTGTTTGGTTTAACAGTCTCTTATAAAAGCAGTGAAGTTCATTAAAAGACATTTTGGAAAGAAGAATTCATCTTTATTTAATTTTAATAATCCTGAAATTAAATTCAAAAGCTGAGAGCAAAATAGGAGCCTTTTAGTAATTGTGTATTTTTTATTTTTACATAGATTTTATTTAACCAGAAGAAAAATAATGATACGATTAATTGATTAATCGGTCAATTATTTAAACGATTAATCGAATATCAAAATATGCGTCAGTTGCAGCCCTATACTGAACAAAGAGTGACCGCAAGCACGCCAGCAGACCTTTTAAATTGGTCTGACAACTGCATGTGATTTCACACTACCAGCTGCTTTAATATGTATTTCATGTGATTGAGATACAAAAAATTATTGGCTTTGAAAACACGACTGATCATTAATGGAAAAGGAGATAAATTGTTTTTGGCTTTTTATAGTTCTAAATACTTATGTTTCAACCAGGAACGACAGAAAATGAAGAAAAGATTAACTTTTATTACAAAAAAAAAAAGAAGTGATATGTCTTTGAAAATCAGACTGTTAAGGAGATTGTGATCGAACAGTGTCTTCCCTGAGCAGCAGCAAGGTATACCCCCCCTTGGAGCCTGGATATTTGCGGTTGCGGCAGATGACTCTGCTGGGAAGGATGAATGATGAGGTTGAAGGATCTGCAAGGACAGAACGGTGGTGGATGTGAAGGACGGGTAGTTCAGCGTGATTGGACAGATGTGGATGGCTAAATTAGCACAGCTGGTATAAGCTGAGGAAAATTGACATGAAATGATGCCCACCAATGGAACCGGGTAGTTGAGATGAGTATATGTCCATGAGTGGTATGAGCAGTAACTGTGGCACAGGTGTTTTGTGAAATTTGAATATTTCACAAAATTCATTATTTCCAGCAAAATTATATTCCATCCATTATGATGTCAAAAGCTTTAGAATGATGAATGATGAAATGTGGATCATTTAAATAGAGCCCTGAACGTCTTTCTGAAAAAACAGAGATTTTTTCATTGACTGTTATGCATTTCAGTCTCCTTACTGACTTTGAAGAAAAGTTCAGGTCTTTGTTGATGAGGACGTTTGAAAGAGCTGAAATAATCACATGATAATAATAATAATAAATAATTGAATCTCAACATGGGCAGCAGACAGAGGGAGGACACTGTGTTATAGGGTCACAACTAAGAAGAAGACAAATAGTAGGAGAAAATCCGAGATTCAGATTTTAGTTGGCGTCTAGGACGTTGCTGTACTCTTTTTTTATTCATCTTGAAAAATAAATCAACTGAAAATTGATAGTCCACAAAAATGGAATCAGTTCAGAAGGTTTGTGCATCTTATGAAGATGCCCTCTGATTCCCCCCTTTCTAAGTTTTTCTGCTCTTGTCCAGCTGGTAAGAGACCCTCAAGTTGACCATATACACATTGACACTTGTGAAAAGGGTAGTGAGCTGAATTCCTTTTCCTGAAAGCCTACCTGCTGCAACTGCAGCTAGACTCAAGATATGCTGGGATGGATGAGGCATGCCAAATGGCAAAGTTTTTAGTGAAGTAAAAAGTGAAAAAGTAAACCCTAGTAGATATCCCATTTTTTTTCCTCCGAGAATTAGGGTTAAACCGCTGACTTCGCAAACCCGGCCTTTAACATCATTTGTAATGCCTGGCCCACTGTCTATTCTCAGGTCGCCCACTCCAACTGTGACTATTGGAAGTGATTGGTTGACCTTTTCAGCCTCATAGAGCTCAAATAATGGTTGTTTCATGGGAGACAACACTGACAACCATCACTTTGAAGGGAAGACAGGGTTGCATGCTGTGCACTGGTCAAAAAAAGCCAGCAAAAAGCACAAAAGACTGTGTGTGCAGGCTTGATGGTCTGTTTACATGTGTTCCTGAACAGCAGGGAGGGCGAATGATTTTGGATGGGAGCCAGTGGTGCTGGCAATCAGCGACACAAATCAATATCGTAGAAACCTTCTCTGAGTCTGATGCCATTGTCTTGTCTCTCTGTCTTACACTAACTGCTTCTGAGTGAAGCAGGGGGTGCTTATGTACATTTGTGAGAGTTTTTGTGTGTGTAGTTGAGGCAGTCCTATTCTATAATCAAGTTTGGGCTTTTTCTGGTCCGGTCAGTAGAGATTTATGCACTCGAAGGAAATTACTGCACTCGAAGGGAAATTACCATCGACCTCACTCTTTCTGTTATTCTCTCACTCCAGGTGGGCTTTTCCACAAGTCACCAGGCTGTATGTGCAAAATGTCACAATATCTTTGGCTCTGTCTGTTTTTAATTGCACCATAGACGGCTCCGCTTTTCAGGAACGCATAACACGCAAACCACACACTGATAAGATGCTTTTGCTCCATACATCACCTTGTACAGCTGTGGGGAAAAAATGGCTTGATAGAGATCTGAAGGAGAGGAAAAATCAGAGCGAGCCATTGGCAAAGGTCAAGTGCCAAACGCATACATGCACACAAGCACACACACATATTCACACAAACCAGTTGTGTACCACTACAAGGAAAAGTATTAAGTGCAGGAGTAATAGGTGTACACATTGACCTTACTCTCAAGGTGAGGCAGCTGTGGTGTTATTTTAAAATGCAGGTGATGAAGCCTGGACTCAAGGACACACATACGCACACACATATATGCCTTTCACACAGAAACTCATGGCTAACCCGAGTTAAAGATGGTTTGTTGCAAAGAGAATGCTTAAAATAGTATTATACTTTCTTCATCCCCTTCTCCTGAAGAGTTACGAGGACTTTCTGGCAAATTGTATAAAGAACATGAATGTGAGCAAAATGTATTAGATGTATTCACCATGTGGAATTACTGTTGGATTTGAAGAGTAAGACATGATTTTATCAGAAGTGTCTAGTACAGTGGATTCAAAAATTGGGGTCCTTTAGGGGTTTGAAGGTCCCCAATAAAATAGAGGAATATGTTTCTCCATAAGTTCATCGAAGTAACACGAGAGAGGTTTAAGAAATTTCTGTACTAAAATATCTGAAACCAAATGTCTCTCCAGAGGACAGACCTTTGGACAAAATCTTATCAACTGCAACAAATACTCTTAAGTTATGTCAGTTTATGGCTGCTTGATTCAATATAATTTGGGGACTTGGTAATTTTTAGAATATTCCTTGAGACTAAATGAGCCATGAGACCTGTTGAACTCAGGGTCAAACACGCCTTAAAAGCTCTGCTCAATTTGCCATCTGAGAATGTGCCTGAGTCCTAATAGCAAATGAATCCATCAATAACTATCGAGAGTGCAGCGGAAAGCCTTGGGGAGCAATTCAGCCGTAAGACTGCATGTGGACTGACACATACATACACACACTCACACAGTATGTACACACATTTAAGCACACAGGTCAACACCAGTCAGGCAGCTAATGACATTTTCAGCACAAGTGTGACATTCAATACAATCACATTTGATCCTCTGACATTCTATTTCCATTCTCATGTACAGTTCCTCTCATGGGACATAAAGTCATAATAAAACAAATCAAAACCTTTCCTCTAGAACCCGACTGTCCAATAATATATTTTAACATTTTGCATGTGGTAGTCAGACAGAAATTGTCCATATCTGATATTTTTCCTCTAGGGTTTGACTAAAGATAGGTGCAGAACAAGGACTCAGATTGTCATAGTGATAAAGATTTAGACAATTTGACAAGTCAGATTACTTGACATAAAGTAAATCACCCTCACAGCCCCATTTACTGCCAGAGAGCGACAGAGACAGAGGGGACAGAGAAACTGGCTGGCCTAATGAAGTCATCTCCATCCCAGTCACATCGCACACAGGCTTTTTGAATTCCTCCAGGGAGGCCCTCTCCTGTATTGTCTCCTCCTCTCTCTCTCTTGGAGGAGCCCCTGGCTCAAGCCGGCACATCGAAGCATCTCCCTCCATTTCTCGCACAAACCCAAACACAGACTCCTGGCATCCTGACAGCATTGGACCAGACGTACCTCCAAACTTTCATCCTTCTTTGTCCTATGATATCTCTGAGTAGCCTTAGCAAAACTGTTACACGTACCATGACCAATTTTTGCACACTCCCACTGTCTGCCAGTCAGCACAAAGATCAATACAGAGAGCTCTGAACCACACAGACATAAGCCTCACAACATATTTTTTACACACACACATGGCTACTCACATAATTTGTCTGCTTGACGAGCTGAGCAGGTCCCAAAAACTGTAAGTGTGGACACGGATGTTGCATACAGTGTATAGTATGTCAGAGCATACTTGCATACAGAGACACCGATGCTCCTACTACTGCAAAAAAAATTCAACTCAAAAACAAAATCTTGACTGATGTGGACATACCACAACTTCTGCTCACATTCACACTCCATAGTAGGTGAAAGTATGCAAACTGACATGAAAAGTCCAATATGCCTAAAACTGAAAAAAAAAGAACTGGAAAAAAAATTATATTTATTAAAAATATTGCCAGATGCACACGCTCATTTACAAAACATGTATAGTCCCATCAGATAACTTTGTAGACACTAATCAGCTATAATATTAAAAGAAACCTGCCTAATATCGTGCTTGTCCCACTTTTGCACATAAAAAGCTGTGTGATTCTCTGTCTGTTATGATACTTCTTCCGTCGCATTGGACAATATGGTTGATCCATCGCTTCCTACAGGAATCAATGAATGTTGGGCAACCATGCCTGTTGCCTGTTCACCACTTGTCCTTCCTTACACCATAATGGCTGGTTATAACCACTGCAGATGAGGGACACCAAACTAGACTTGCTGTTCCCGTCGTCAGGCCTTCACTGGTTGTCAGCGTTGCTCATAAATATGAAAATCACAAGATTAATGTGTAAAAGTAAATACATTCAAGAAAACAATTAAGGGATTCATATCGGACACCAACAAAGTTTAAGTCCACTGGTTTCTGAGGAAATATGGATAAGCTATTCCATTTTATAATATGTATTTACAAACAGACAGACAGACAAGGGTAAATAGCAGAAATGTTTCTTCATCTGCCTCTGTGTTCTACATGCAAAGAGTTTCAACATTTATTTGTATTGAGCAGGTAAAGGCCCACAAAGGCCAGTGATGGATTAAACTGCACTGAAAGTGATGACGGAGGTAACAAAGGTAAAATGTCCCTAGCACAGTATGTGTGTTAGTGTGTGTTTTCCATGACTGGATTTTATTGTATTATTATTATTGTATTATTGTGCTGCACACGTGTGCATCTGTGTGTAAATGGATTGTGGCGGGGCATTTTTCAGTGTGTGTGTGTGCTGAGATGTTCTCTTCGCTCTCCCAGCCCTTGTCAAGAAGAATTAGGGCAACTCCTTTAGAGAAGCCGATACAGAATACAAGCTGCTGAAGCCCCATTCCTGTTACATGTGTGTTTGTTGGAGAGAGAGAGAGAGAGAGAGAGAGATATTTCTGCGAACATGTGCTTTTCTTCATGCATTCATGCATTACTCCGTAAATACGCAAAAGGAAAGAAGTGGCTTTGAAAACACAAGAGCAGGAGCACAAAAAGGAAAAAAAAAGATTTGATACCTGTATAACTGTACTCAGCGACCTGTTGAGAACATCTGAGCATGCCCAGTACGCTCTTCTCACTCCACGTGTTTCCATGAATATTCCTGGTCTGTTGCTAAGTATGGCTTCACTCAGACACACACCATCAACCTGAACTGCAATGGTTGATGTGAAACCGTTTTTTTCCCAAATGGAAAAAAGAGAAAGGTTGAAGCCTGGGAGTTTAAAATATTAGGTGAAAAAGGACACGACTTTAAGATTTTTCACCGCACCTAAATTATCTTATCCTGACAATTTAATGATCAGAGGAAAATATTACAGCATTTATCCTTTCAAACCCTATCGCTCAACCTGTAGTGGTTTATGATTTGGTCCTTACAGTCTTCGCAAAATGTATGAGGTGTGTGAGACCTGCGTAACAAGCTTTAAAAGCTCCATTAAACAATACTTTTGGCATTAACATTTAATGAGAGGACTCCCAGTGAGGGGAAAGGGTTGCATGTACTGCCTGACCCCCTCGGCATCAACACCGCACCCTGAAGCTTTTAAGCCTCTGTCTGCTCCTTGTGTTTTCATAAATTGCGTGTTCTTTGTCTCCTGAGAAATTATTAACCTTAGGGATGAGTTTTAATGAAAAAGATTGCTGATTGCTGAACAGTAGCAACTGAGAAGAAGAGGATAATCGGGACATGGAAGGTAGAGGAATGGATTATTAGTCTGGTAATATAGATATGTTATGAATCACGCCTCTCAAGTAAGGTCCAAGCCAGTTTAACCACATGAGCCACGTCAGAGTGTCAGGGTTGACGGAGTACAGTAGGAAAATAGTCTCTGGCAATGTAACACTCCCTGAAGGCATTATGGTGACAGTTTGTGCAGTGTTTACAGTGTATATTTTCTGAAAGACACAAAAATGCTATTGTATGCACATTCAAATCTGCAAGAATAACAATGCAGTTCAGAGCCCCTCCTTCATACACAGTATGCTGACTTAGAGGGAATATGCATTAAGTGAAATCTTGATGATGTGGCTCGGATGGAATTAAATGCAATTTTGCCTAAAACCATACCATTGCTAAACTTCTAAATTAACAAAAAAGAAACCATGGTCACAAGAGGGGTGTCAACTGCAATTGTCTTGGCCAAATCTAATTAGCGTTTTTTATAAAGTCTGACTGGCCGATACCGATTACGTCAGATTACGATTTTTTTTTCTTTAAACTTTTTAAACCATAATTAACAGTATATATACATCCAGTCAACAGGCTAGTGGTTGGCTCTGCGCTTGCGCAAGCTTTAGCCGCTCTGCAAACCTACGTTTTTTTTTTAGCTAAACTTGTTATGTTCCTTGGGGGGATTAATTTTTAAGTGTCTAATTAAGTTTGTTGTCCCGTGTCTACGTTTTGGGGGGTTTTCCTCCGCAGCTTATTTTGGTGTTACAAATTGCAAGCTTTGTGTTTTCTTCATTAATGGTGACAGATTTCCAAGCTGGTGTGATTTTTGTAGCCATGGTAGCTCATACTTGGTGTTTGCGGGTGCAAAATGAACCATCGTCTGGCACATCTGTGACCCGCACAGAATTGGTCACTCTGAGACTACTTGGCTGATCACTGATCATATCAAAATAAGCTTCCTGGTGCCGATCAATCTGACGGTCGATTGATGAGTGCATCTCTAAGGGTGACACGAGTTTCAAAACTTTTAAATGCCATGAAATGTTCTATATTATACAGCTTTTTTCCTTAATTTTTATCTCATATAAAGTGTTAACTTTTCAGCTTATTTTTTGTTACTAAATGTAAAATCCTGCTGCTTTAATAACATATACTGTACTACATTACACCAGTTCTGACAGCATCTTTTTAAACAATTTGATATTAAGAATACATTCTATTAACATTCTTCCAATTTTGACTTGATAAACCTAATCAGCAAAGTTACAGTTTTGATACATGCTGAGGTATTGCAAATTGAAAAAGAGGGGAATCTGCTTCCGGAAGTAAAAAAATGAAATAAATGAATGAGGTTCTGTGGGGGATGTTAAAGGCCAGGCATCTATACACTATAAAATCAGTGATCACTGAATCTCTATTATTCAAAGTCTGAACGGCCGATACTGATATTTGCCGATTCCTATTTTTTCTTTAAAAATTTAAAATCATAATGAGTAATGTTTTTTAAGTGCTCTTATTTTGAAGGATTGCAGTGGAAGAAAATGTTTGGCATTGTATTATGTGTATGTTTTTCCGACCTGTTGAAATTAATGTACCCTCCATCCTACCCGCCATGCGTTTTTTAAACCAATCAAATGACATTTCGAAGTCAAAATAAAGCTTTGTAAGCGTGGTGAAGTCCATTATATTTAATATGTTGGCTTTGTTCAGGGTCTTCAGGTCTTGTGGCTGGCTCTGAGCGCCCGCTAGCTTTAGCCGCTCTTCTAACGTCAGCTTTAACTGGCTATGTTCCTCATGCGATTAAATTTGAAGTGTCTGATACATTCGTTGTGCCGAACTCTTTCAGGGTTCTTCAGCCGGAGCTCCTTTTGTCCTCAAGTAGAACTGAATAAATTGAAGATGTAAGAGTGAACTTAAACTTTCTCTTGCTGCGGTTGCAGTCACACAGACTCTAATTTCACAGTAGTCACTATAACAAAAAAAGCCTCTTAACGTTTCAGCAAGCAATATCTTTGCTGGTTTTATTTCTGTGGGGGTTATTTATTCATTTTTAGTTAATTGAGAATCAAATGTTTATTAGATGTTGTATACTGGACCTACACATGTTATGAGGTAATACTGCCCAGACTGTTTGTATTTACATTTTTGCGTGTGTGTAAGTGTGACGTAGTGGACATCTGGGCGCTGAACTGGATAATCATCCGCCCATACACAGGTTTCTCTCCGCCTGCATCTACATGTGTGTAGCTGAATCTAGTTCAGTGAGATGGTGTAGCCTCCACAGAGCTCATTCAGGTCACGGTCAAACTGAAAGGCAGTGAGAAAATTGAAAGAGAGGGAAAGGGAAAGTGAGGTGAGACAGAAGAAATCAGACGGAAGACAGAACAAGAATTAATGCTCTGGGCTCTCACTGAGAAAACCCCTTTTCCTTGGTGAAGAGGAGAAAAAAGGAGATGAGTGAACCTATGAGTAAAGAATAGTGTCACTCTCAGGAGGAGTGATGTTGCAAAAAGAGCATATAATAATTGAAGGTTTGTGAAACCCTCAAATCAGAACAGTAGAGGTTTGTGCAAGATGAAGCAGAAGAAATGATGAAAAGACAGAGTGGCACATATTGAAATTGAGAGCAGACGCTTCAGGGTAAAAAACAGCTGAAGTAGGAGGGGCTAAGTGGTTTAGAAATACCACACCAGAGTGATGCATATCTGTGTCATTAAGAATATCCGATTGGATGAAAAAAAAACGTTGACTAAAGGATTTACTATATTGGTCTCAATTCCACTCTTGATTGAAACTTCATATTAAAGGAAAACAGACTTTGTTGTGAACAGCTTCATTTAGGTTCTATCTCTTTCTACAGAATTCCACGATATCACTGCATAGAAAGAAACATGTCATTTCTCATGGAGGAGAGGCTCTTACTCATTTAGCTTTAGCATTAGTAAGCTTAGCTTATGAGCTTCTGTGCCACAATAAGGAAAGGAAATAGTTTCAGCATGAAAGTGCTCACAAAAACATCTATAGATTATCATACGATTTAGGTCACGATTTCAATAAAGAGATAGATTAACAGATCCATACAGGGGAAGTTACGCCATTACAACAGCTGGCAATAACAACATTTAAAAAAAAACAATAAAGAGTATAAATAATACTATACACATGCATACATATTTCAATAATGGTATAAATACAATTGTTGATTGAGTTTTTCACAGGGACCACTACAAGTTATTGTATTCAAGTGAAGGCACTCATTTTTCACTCACACCTTTAACATCATGATGTTGGTACCTGCTTGTCAAAGGATTCTGGATTTGCCAACGCTGATAATAATAGTACTAACACATTTCTCTCGGTTGTCTTTCTATGATGCTTTGAATAGTACGAATGAAGCGGTTGAAATTGAATTGAAATGAACAAGGGCCTCAAAACTGTACTGATTAGTACCAATATAGTAAATCTATTTTTCCCTACCCTGGAACCACAAATTATTCACGGCGAATGAATAAAATCCATTAAGAGGAAAAATAGCTATATTCTAATCTTTAAGTTAACAAATCATAATACTGAGTAAATCAAATGTACCCTTTAAATATATAGATTCTGAAAAGCTGATAAAAAATAAATTGAACCGTAACAATAAGAGATACACGTCAATTGTGGGGAGTTATTTTACCATCACCATTAACCGGCTGAGCAGTCTCAGTATGGCTGTTGGCTTCTTTACAGTCACGCAATCATGAGCTACAATGGTTACAAACAAATCAGCACTGGCGGGGAATATTTTCAAAAAGCTCCATATTTGTAACACAATAAATAAGCCAGACAGGTACAACCCATAAATGTTCAATAAATTCAATCAAGCTATTGTTAGCGAAGTGTCTGACGCTAGCCAGAGCCCTGAGTCAGCTACAAGCTAGCTGCGAATGTTCACGAGCAAACAACTGATGATAAAAATCTTGGAATTTATGGCCTTGAATAATCAACTGTTTTCAGTAGTTGAAGATTTAGGTACCTGATGCAATACCTAACAAGCAGGTAATGGTTCAGTGAAGTCGCATCAAACAACCTGCTATGAGCCGATTCCAAATCAATAACAGCCTAAAAGTGCCTTATTAATACTTCTGTTTTTGTTACTTGTTGCACCTGTATTCATTTGGAAAAGTACAAGCATTGAACTTAGTTCTTTGGTCTAAAAGAAAAAGGGTTTTTGTTTAACTTGTTGCAATTTTAATATGAGATGTATAGAGAATGACAAGAAAAAGGTCAAGGCATCCTGTAAATGGGTGCATTTCTGTAGGTATTTACTCTATAGATCTGCCCCAGCTGTTTTCTATTTCATAAAAAAAACTTTTTTTTGTGGGATATTATACGATGCTTTATTTTCAGTTGTAAAAGCTGTCCATTCACCTAACTTATTGTCCATTCCTACCATACCTTCTTTCATTTTCCATTAAAGAAAAGCTAAAAAATATTAATCTAAGCTGTTAATTATGGTTTTAAAATTTAGAAATAGCTAGTCAGAATTGGCCATGAGATTTGGCCAAGAAAATTGCAACTGGAGTGACAATAATTATGAGATGATGTCTTCAATCATTAAAATAGGTCTTGGCAGGCTTTCCTTTAAATTAAAGATGATTTTTTTTTTAGCAGCATCACTGGCTCGAACCACAGCTTATATACTCCGCACCTCCCTGCTCTGTAAACTATAAACCAATTTCTTCTCTCACAATATCCCCCACATCTTTTTTCTCTTCTCTCTGCCCCTGGTTAAGCCTTGTCTCCACATAGAGACCATAACTGCAGTGACAGAGCAGTTCAGGAACATTCTCAAAAGCCTTTCACACATATAACCCAACCCTGAAATTGTCCTCCACAGTATAACGTCTGTCTAATGTTCCAAATGAGCCCATGTGTGAAGAAAGGAGGTAATTGTCTGGAGAGTTAACAGTAAGCAAGTGAGCTTGTTGTTGACGTTGATGTTGCCGTTGAAGTGTAACTTCTTTGTGCTCTCTCCCGCATGCTTGTATATTGCTTTAAACTTTTTCTTGATCCTGGAGATATATTCAAATCCACGTATTATTGCATGTACTAATAATATCAAGGTAAAAAATATATTATGGAATTCTTGTTCTCCATTCTTGTTCAGGCTCATTTATCACCCTTAGTCTAAACAAAAGGAAGTATTTCAAATAGAAAACCGAAGGCATAGTCTGTATCAGAGCTATTCTCACCTAAGTTGTGTGCTTCATTAGTGAAGGGCCAAAAAATTCATACCTGAAAACAGACTTTGACTCGACACCGGTGCTGTTTCTAACTGTCATCTTAAAGTGCAGTTCCCATTTTCAATTCTCTGTCCGGCTGTTATGGTTTATCCCCATCAGTACAAATTGATTTTTTCCACTAGTGGGGCATCTGTGTCATTGGACACAAATTCTCAAGTAAATTTTTCCTACCCTCATACGCTCTTCTCTTCACACCTTCAGTTTGATGGAACCCCAATTTATTTATGATGTACAAATTCATTCTAAGGAGGAATGAATAAGGGATAAATGGGGAATGGTAAGTTGGATAGGAGAGAGAGAAGGATATGAAAAGAGATAAAGGTAAAAGAGGATAATTGATCAAGTAAGTGGGATAGGAGGGCCGAGGAAATATAAAACTAGAAGGGAAAGGAGGGAGAAACTAAGGACAGAGGTGGATAATAAAATACCACTACACTGACAGCAACCCAGTTAGTCAGGTAGAAAAACAACGTACAACTGTCAATCAAGTCAAGCAGCCCCAAATGACTGTCAGTAGTTGCCATGGTAACTGTCACGACACTGCTGTTATCGTCTCCCCAATGAGCAAATGCACAGAGGTGTGTCTCCAGCTTGTGTGTGTGTGTGTGTGTGTGTGTGTGTGTGTGTGTGTGTGTGTGTGTGTGTGTGTGTGTGTGTGTGTGTGTGTGTGTGTGTGTGTGTGTGTGTGTGTGTGTTAGTGTGTGTGTGTGTGTGTCTCTGTATGACACCCTCCCGCCCATTTGGAGTAAGATTTCACTTTATCTTGCTGTGATTGACAGGAATGAGCGATATGGCCAGGATGGCAGTGAACTGGTCTGTGATAGGCTATCCTCAGGTAGGAGAGAGGATTATTTTTACAGTAACTGGAATGTTTGATCAGATCTAAGATCAGTGTCAAAAATGTGAATGCTTTAAGTAAGGTATGAGGAACAGACTTATTTCACCCCACTTGACCCCTCTAGACAATCAGATGGATGCATGCTTGGCATAGTTTATCCGGTAGTGGCAGGTGTTCACAGATCCAGTCTTACACATAACAATCGGATTTCACACAGGTGGAGCCGAACAGATATTTTTCAATCATGTTTGACTTTCCTTCTGTATGTTTACGTCAGTACTTTTTGAACACGACCTGATTAACTAATGAAAAAGAGCTTTTGCAGCAGCCGACGTTGCTGCCAAGCAACAGAAAACATTTTAAGCCTTTTAAGTTAACAATATTGCATACTTCTATAGGCAGATATTAAACAGACTTAATAACCTCCTTTTCTCAATTCACACTCGTTTATTCTGTTTTCTTCTTTCTCACTGGAAAGTGGAACTATTGCTATGGCAACTTCTTCAGTCATTTTGTTTGCTTCTTTGCGATTATGTGTGGTGATGCATTCATCGCTACCTTGGGAACAAATATCTGAATGAAATCCTGTAGTGTTTGACCCTTATGCACTTTGAGATTTGATCCAAATGTAAAGTGCATTATAAATTAAATGTATTATTATTTATTATTATTATGTAGTATGTGCATGTTTTAGATTGAGACAATAATCATTTAGGATTCTCGCTACAGTTGGTGAGGATAAAAAACTCCTGTTGTGTGAGCCTGGCTTTCGTGTGTCTTTGATGTGTTTTGCTTGTTAATGAGTGCATATATTTAAAGCTGAGAGTTAATTAATTGGAGGAGATTTAATTAGAGACTAGACATGAATGTTTCATGTTTCCCTTATCTAGATGTCATTGTTATTTCACTAAAATCAGGCAACTTCTTGGTACTCACACAATTTGGGAGTGTAGAAAAAATAATAATATGTAGATTATGATCCAAAGTTGAAATTGTAATACATTTTTGATCCCATAAATTATACTAAAGCAAGACTTGATATAGCTTAGGATTTACTCCATTTTTACCTTTTGGCTGATCATCCAATTTTGATTGATCCATGAATGAAATTGCAAAGGCATTTTTCAAATATCCTCTGGGTTAAATCAAGACTTGAATTAGCCCAGGATTTATTTCTATTTGTACAATGCTGCTGGTCACTCACCCAACAAAGAGCTATGTGAAGTAATATTTCTAATAAGCAGAGCAATTGGCTGCATTACTCTGTAAGTATGTTTTGGTTGTAACTAAAAAGCCTGAAAAGTAGATTTTGGATACTTTCATGATGCGAAAATGAATGACAAACATTGAAGAGCTGGTGATGCAAGAAAGAACTTGAAAGTCCTTACGGGGACAAGGTTGAGACATGTCCTTTGTGAAACAACAAGCCAAAATTAACCCCCGTCCTTAATGCTGAATAGAGAATGCATTAAATGGGATTTCAGTTTGTTAAATCTATCTGTGATTGTAAATCTGAAGACGGTAAATTTCACATACAAAATATTGAACATAAATGTGAAAGTGCGGCTAGGTAGAAGGTATGTTTTCCCGTGTGAAACATCATAATCATTTAATGGGGGATCCTTGCGTCCTATCAACTCTTTACCACTAATTACCTTAATTGCTGTTTTGGTTAATGTTTTAAATGAGTGCTGCCGTGTGTTGTCCAGCACTTTTCAATCTTTACTTTATCATCACATCAAGGAAGCAAAAATAATCATTCCCTTTCAGGTGAATTAAATAAAAATGCTTTATACAAGTTGTGTTTTATCTTTACTTCTTCTATTTTCTCCACTGGAAGAGAGTTATGGACTATTCAATTAAGTGTTGAAAAGCAAGTGCATTAGAGGGAGTAGATGCATTGAAAGTAGATGAACTCACCATATAGGCGGCATATAGAGTGAGAGCCAGCAGAAATGCCAAGGGCAGTGTTTTCATGAGGGAGGATGTGTGTTTGAGAGAGAGAATACCAAAGCTGAAAACCTCTGGAAAATCTATCAAAGGAATCAATTTTTAGAGAGGAATGAATTCTTCACTTTGCCTTCAACTGCTTGTCTTCATTTTTGATCACTTGATTGATCTATTTGGTTTCTGTCAAGAGCTCTATTGTATATTGTACTTTTTTTTTACCGCTATGGCAGAAAAAACAAATGACACATCAACAGTATGAAACTACGTCTTTAGGAAACAGTCAGCTAAAATAACCAACACTATTTTGGTGCGGTGCCTTAATATCTGAATGGCAGGTTTTAGCTTTCCACTGCCTGCCTCTGGATGAAAAGAATGCAGAGAAAGAGAGAAACAGCCATGACTCATTCACGTTATCCTCTGAAGTGGAAATCCTAAAAATGATGCGTATTACTCAAACACACACACACACACACACACACACACACACACACACACACACACACACACACACACACACACACACACACACACACACACACACAAAAGGGGAGCCCATTTGGAGTGCCACAATGTGTAATGTGCCGAGAGCAGAAGTTAGTCATTGAGTTTGGTGCCTCAAATTCTCTCTCAACTGAATCCCCAACTCAGAGTGAGAAAGCCAACTAGTGCCACATTATCGATGTAGTGCTTTTCAGCACGTAGGTGTGCCGTCATCTTTTGATGTCCGGATTTATTCACAGATGGTGTTAGATGGTGAAACCGATTGTTAGTTTGACCTATCTCCACCCCCTTCATACAGGCAACAGATGGACAAAAAGATTATTTCTGGCATCATGGGAATTTTCACAGTCTATCTACAAAAGCGATCATTTCTCAGGTCAACAGACTGAGCCAACAGACTTCCATCCATCCATCCATTTTCTTCCACTTATTCAGGGTCAGTGGGCTAAGATGGGTATTCCAGAGGTCCTTCTCTGGATCTCATCATGGGGTATCCTAAGGCTTCCATAGCTAGATGAGATTTATAGTCTCCCCAGCGAGTTCCTCCAAAGGGAGGTATCCTGCTGGCATCCTAATCAGATGGATGAACCACCTACTGATGAATCACTACGTCAACATGGTTGGGTGTACCACCTTGTGACCACCCCTGTGATCCTTAGAGCTGTGTTGTCAGGGCATTAGCCACTGGTAGGGTCTCCCTGGGCAAAATGGTCTCAGGGGAGGTGTCAGACTGACAGTGATTTGAATACTCCAATGAATAGGCGCCAAGAAAGTTGTGAAACCTCACCTTGAGAAGGGAGATGGTAGCGCCCTTCTGGAGTCAGACCTGGGAGGGGAGCATGTTGACAAGTGTCTGGTGACTAGGCAGTTTCCCTTGGTGCTAGGCCAGGTTCAGCCGAAGAGGCATCATGGAGCTTCCGCCCTGTGATCGCACCACCTGCAGTGACGAGTGTTAGGCGTGGGTACATTGCAGTGCAGGGGAGGTGATGGAAGGACATTGGCCAACAAACATACATAGTCTTAATGTTGATATTAATGTAAAGCTGATATGCATCTTTGGATTATTGGGGGAAGTACAAACATTATTTCACCTGGAACCTGAGCCAAATGCCACAGATAAAGGCTTCAAGTCCCATGACGTACTTTATGATTTATGATTTATTACTGGGGGAGACACACGTTTATTGAGTAACTGAGTGGACACCAAATGCTATCTTTGTTTTGAGGACTATATGACAGAGAAGATGTCATAGTCCACCCTAGAAAAATGAGTGAAGAGAAGAACAGAGATGGAACTATTGAATGTGAGCTGTAATACGAAAGCTACAGTCTCGAGAGGCTGTTAATTGAAAAGCAGCTTGCAGTCATGATAGTTTACAGCCTGTGATGCATCAGAGCTCTGTCTGAGAGCCTTTTTAAAGTCTGTCAAAATGCCTGGGTTTGAACGGATGACGTGAAATAGTCAACACATTTTGATAAAATTAGAGCAATCGGGGAGGCTTTAGCTCAGTGGTTAGAGCAGTTGTCCGTCAACTGGGAGACAAAGGTTCAAGCCCAGCCCCCGATGCAGCCCTGCCATGGGTCATTGAGCAGGACCCTGAACCTCAGCTCCCTGAGTGTTTCAAAGGGGCCACCCACTGCTCCCTCAGGGTTGGGTTAAATGAAGAGATAATTTTCACAACATTGTATTTGATGTATGTATGTAACATATGATGAACAAAGGAAATATTATTATAATTTGTTCTTTGCTAGCAAGAAATATCAGGACTTGTTATAGAGATAACAAATTAATTGTTTGAAGAAAGTTGTTTAATTCTTATAGAAGCCTTGACATTTTAGTTATTTAAGTTCCTCTCTGAACCACCACCACCATAATTAATCATATTATTCCCAAAGTTTCTCAATGTCTTTTAATATTCTCCACCCTTCCTTTTTATGAGAAACTGTTTTTTTTCGCTATTTTTTTTAAAGACAATCTTGGCTCAAATTTAGAAATTTGCGGAGAGATGACTGGACTAAATATAACTACAGCAGGGAATATGTGCGATAAATACGTGAGTCTTAACATTTATCACCTATATTTAAAGTTTCTAGTGAAATTCTCTATTCTTCTTATTGATATTGTAGGTTTTAGTCTTTTACAGAAGTATGTCCCTTTCGCTTGAAGCCTGCTTGTTCCTCCTCAAGACTTAAATCTTTAAAAGAAGCTCCTCGACCTTGTTCTTTCTTTTCAAAACATTTAATTGCTTTCCCTATAAAGTTGAGATTTTAGCAGAGTAGATTAAAGCAAATGTTACTCAGCCAGGATAAAAATGGAGCACTTGTTAGGGACTATTTTCATATTTAGATTAATAAACAAATGGCAGCTGCAAGATGTATTTGGGACTAACTATAAAAGCACTAGAGTGCAAATTTTTTACCACTATGAAGGGACATGTTAATTTTCCCCTGATAGTGTAGGAGGGGCATGCCAACTAATGGCCAGCAGAGTACAAAAACAGTTTATTGAATGCCTTGGGTACCGCATTTTGAAGACAAATGTTGCCGTCTTCACCGAGAATACTGTGTTTCTGATTGCCTTTATCTGTGTGTCTTCACAGAAACCTTCTCGACATGGACACCTTCTCCAAATCTGACCCAAGTAAGATCCTCAACCTCTCCAGCTTGACACCAGCAGTGGTGGAATGTTTGTTCTTTTTTGAATTTGAAAGAGACTTACTCTTCTTTCTGAGCGTCTCAATGTGCAGAAAAGGGATGTAGGTGTCAGAATAACAGTACAGGAAAAACATGAAACTAATGGCAGTGGTGGAAGGAAATATGATACGTATACAGTTGGCAATAACAAAAAGGGAAACAAGTAAGAAGGTAAAGAAAGAAAACCAGGGCAGGCTATAGGGAAAGGCATTAAAAAGTATAGAAAACATGGGAAAGTACATTACTTCATAACCTGCATTTACAATGTAACCCACCCTACTCCTGCCTCTGGTTGGCTCGATATGATGATGCCATCATGTTGCCCCTCACTGAAGTCAAGTGAGGAGTAGGGCAGAACTTGGCTTTGCCATTGTAGCATTCATATGGATGAGTTCTGGATCCATACCATACCTCGGATCTTATGACATGTTGTCCTCCCCTGGGCAAACTATCCATAACATTAAAATGAAATCTATTCATTTTGGTGCTGTTTGATTGCTCAAACAAACAAACAGCACCATTAACAGAACCTCTTCCAACTTCTGTTTGCTGGAGGTAACAAGAAAACAATTAGAGGATGTATTCCTGCACCAATATAATTATTGTTTTATTTGCATATATAAAAAAGTCATAATGAATGATAAAATAATAATGAAATTAGAAAGAGAGAAATAATAAAATTAAATATTTTTCTTTGCTCGTTAACTCATCTTTAATTTATAATTTGGTCTCCTGGACTTGCATCCACACTAAATCATACACATTCATACACAGTAATTTACAATATTACTTGATTGCATTAACTTGACCCCCCCATTATGGAACAAAGAGAAGTCTTTTCTTTTGCTGTATGTAGCTGTGATTCACCTTAATGTTTTATTTTCTCTAAATGTGTGAGCTTGTCTCTGGGCAGGTCTGACTAATGCATGAGGCCTACTAAGAAGCTGTTCCCCATAGATTCACAGAACAGGTGGCAATTACCCTTTCGTCACAAAAGTTACAATCATTAATAGCCTTAATATATCATAACAACACTGATAGTACCGAAGCACCAAAGACATTTAACACCTGAAATGTCTAATCATCTAACAAGCAGCACTGAAAATTATTCACAAAGTAATAGCTTAATATTGTCTTCTATCTATTATTCTCCGTGTGTGTATGATGAGATCAGGGGTGAAATTTATAATACACTGTATAGAAGTGGGTGAATTTGGATTTTAATGTCAAGATGACTTAAGGTGCTCCCCAATACATGCACACACACAAACAAACACACACATAGCACATTAGCACATTTGTAGTAGCATGGCATTAAAATGACTGGAGGTGATGATGACGGCGCCTATGATGACGAGGATGACAATTATCAACGTGACAATGAGGAGGAGGAACAGCTCAGGCTTTACCCGTACATTTGGCACGCTCTTGTGCTGAGTAGTACTTGGGATTATGCTGAGCACATTGTCTTCGACATTCTGATAAGAAGCAGCCTGACAGCAAGGAGAGAAAACATTTAGCAATACCCAGGATCTGTTGCATGTTGGTAACAAATACCATTAAAATGTAAAGAAAAGCAATCTGAAAATAAGAGTAAGAAACTCTCGTACAGGTGGAGAAAAAGCTAAACACACTGAGATCAATACAAAATTACCCCCAAATAAATATGATTGTGTGTGTTTACATGCAAATCATGTTCTTACACATATCCGTCGTTGTCTCACTGTATATAAAAATGACATCAAAGGCCTCAAGGGATAGTGCACATGATTAGTAAACTTAGTAATTTGCCTAAAGTGCATTGTTTTGGGAAACTATATAATAGCATGAAATGATATCTCTCACCACGTGGCGATGAGGATATAAGATATAGGTCTGAGCTTCATTAACAAGACCATCAGGTGATTTGATGTTGTTTTGTCTTTAAGGCATATTAGTCATATTCTGATGGATCCAATGCAGTAAATACGCCGACATTTGATCTTGGTTCTTTATTTATTTAACTTCTTTTTGTTTTATAACAGTAATATTAATCTATCCCTCCCTTACCCAGATAGCCTACAAGTAAAACATTTTTTTAAAATAAACAAGAAGAACCTTATTGTGCAACAGTCAGGTAGATCTAGTAGTAATTTACAGAGTTTTAAAAAAAAATGTCAGGGGAACTACAATCAATATTTGCATGTTAGCATATGAAATCAAATTATTTTTAACGTTTTTACCTTTGTTCTTCACAGTTTGTGTTCTCTACACACAAGGCATGAGCAACAAGGAGTGGAGAGAGGTGAGTGCTAATCAAAAATACATACATACACACAGCATGCACTTTGCAGGCGCTGCGCTACCATTAGCTTTAGCCGCTCTTCTAACATTAGATTCTGAAACTTGCTATGTTCCTCGGGGTTGATTAAACGAACGTTTTTGGGGTTGTTCCTCCACACCTTATTTTATCCTTACTGGTGTTACGAAATGCGAGCTTTGTGTTTTTTGATTTGCTGGTGTGATGTTTGTATTCATACTAGCTCCTGCTTGCTGTGCGTCTACCGCGCATGTGTGTAACCAGCACCCACTTGGCCTCAGTGAGGCCGCTCGGCCAATTTCCGATTATATCAAACTATGACTCCTGACGCAGATCAATCTATGCACCTAGAGTCTGGAGTAGATGGCTGGATCAGTGTACAGGGAGAATATAGGTTGGCATGCGGTTAGCCTGGATTATAAAGAGAAACAATAATGACAGGAGGAAAAGTAGTGGTAATTGAAAAATCATCACTATCTGATCAATGGAACAACACCAGCCTTCATGCAGTCATACATGCTACTTATTAACACCCAAAGAGGTGATAGATAGATAACGAGCTGACACTCGAGGCACCCTTTTACTACCGCTTGTTCCCCAGGATGAAGGAGTTCAATGGTACTTTGACCGTGATGATGTCATTATTACTGATGGGTACCACTTTGTGGAGGTCCAACAACAGTGTCTTTAATCAAGAATGAATTTGTGTGCTTAATGAGCTGAGGACTAAGTCTGTAGGTGCTGGAAGAGGTTTTTTAAAACTGGCATCTTCAACTTTAGGTCAAGAACTAATTAGTGCTAGAAGGTCTGTGCAAAATGCTCATAACCCCATGCTACTATGCCGACTATGGCATAGTAGCATGGGGGTTGAGGTGTAATGTGCATAATACTGCTTCCACCTTGTTAATCTAGTGTGATAGTTTGATATCCTTTGCCAATTATGGTTACACATAGAACACAAAGTAATTGAATGCAATATTAAAGTATTATCAATTTAATGAACTATTAATGCAATAACATCAGTTATAATGATCAAATCCAGCAATTAACTAATTATCACCTGAACGTTTTTTTCGCTTGTAGACAAAAACCAGTACTTGCATGCATGTGTGCACTCAAGTTGGACTGCAAAGCAATCAATTGTGTATTACATATTCATGAATCTAAATGAAGGGGGGGGGCGCGTGCCGCCCCAATCAGATGCAGTCATTCAGTTGCAGTTCTGTCGCATCTGCATGCATTATTAATAGGTGAAGTTAAATGCCAAACAGAGAGCCTGCTTGACCCCCATTGACTTGGTACTTCAGCTGCTCTGCAATGATTAGTGCAAAGCTGTACGCAGATGGATCTCCATTGAGTAAAAAAACTGGTGGTAATCTCACATCAATCACTTCACAATGTGCTTGTTAAAAGTCATTTGAGTAAGTTTTGAGCTCTAGTAAGCTGCAGAAATATTATATAATTTTCATTAATGATTTAAATTTGGTTAAGCATACTCTTTTTCTGGAAAAGACGATGTTTAAAAGTTATCCAGTATTCTTATCTGTCATTTTTCTTTCTCTTTGACTAGTTTGGGAGAACTGAGGTGATTGACAACACACTAAACCCAGACTTTGTGCGGAAATTCATTCTGGATTACTTCTTTGAAGAGCGACAGAACCTCCGATTTGACTTGTAAGTGATGTTACGCCTGTGTTATGGTCATTGGTGGACAGTAGTTAAGTATTTTTAGTCAAGTACTGCACAAATGTGAAGCGCTTGCCCTTAACTTGATCAGTCCTTCCTGTCCAGTGAAAACCATGTATGTTAATTAATTATTACTAATCAATGAACTGTCTTAAAATGTATCTTGAATTATTGTTTTTAAAATGTCACAAAGCTGAATACAAGGTGATCTTTTTGTAGATTAATGGTTCTCACAGGACAGAGATGATATAAACAAGCAGAAAGAGGTTAAGTCTTGCTGATTCTGGCTAAAATGAGAATCACAATTGGTTTGATTAGAACTGAGATCACAGTTCTCTCAATTCTGCATGAGAGCTGCATACTCTGATCCGACTGTTGCCACGCATAACAATACAAACAACAAATAACTCCCATATTCCCCTACATTCCCTTTGTGCACAATAAACATAAGCCCCTTTTATTAAAGGGCCAGTTCCGGGTTGTGACTGAGTTGGAACACAAATTGTGCTCCAAGTTATGTAAATGGAGTGCACAAAATTATGCATGGCTGTTTTTTTTCCCTCATGTGACACTAAGGGTGGATTTATACATCTGTGGTGCTGCTACTGTGACAAGACATTGCATGCAATGTGCATGTTTATGACTTTCAACGTGTTCTCTGAAACCAAACAACATCCGTACTTTTTCTGCAGAGGCTCAGTGTAGTTGGATGGATAGGAGTGTAGTCTCTTTCTCATATGAGTCAAGGGGGTTTTCTTCTGGATTCACTGTCTTTTTTATTTGTATTTTTCTCTTGCACGGGCAGACAGCTTTTCTCCACTTTTCTCTGTCTCTAGCTCGTTCCGCGGTTTCATTTCTGCCACCCTGTGTCACGTGATCTAATACTGTGCCCTCATTGACTGAGGAAGAAAAGTACAGCACTGTTTTGTGGCAGTTTATTTTGATTTGTTGTACTTAAGAAATGAGATTGCATATGTCTGAACTAAGACTGCTATCTTTTACGATTAACTGCCCTGCAGCTATAAAACAGGCTAGGCTATCTTAAAGATTAAACTTCGTAAGAGCATGAAGAAGTTAGATAACCTCCACCCTACAGCAATACCCTAGACCTACCCATTAATGCAGCAGTAATTGTAATTCTATATAAAAGTAAAATACTGAGATTGATCATTCTACATCACAATGATTCCTTTTACTTTGAAAGTTTAAGTGCATTTAACATTCAGTACGATTTTGAATGCAGGACGTTAACTTGTGGTGGCAAATTTCCGCAGTGTGGTATTTGTACTTTTACTCAAGTAAAGGATCTGAATACTTGAATACTAATCATCACTGGGTATGGTATAATTATGGTAATCCAAGACCAATAATCTTTGTGTCCGTCACTGGACATTATTACGCGTGTCTTGTTATTATCTATATTAAGGTCTAAGGCATTAATATTCTGGATTACATCTTTGTTTAACTCTATGTTAGAAAACTTTTCTCCGCAGCACCTCTCTCACATCATTGCTTCCTAAAATACAGGCTTAAATTAGACCTTGAAGTTTCCAGATGCCAACTGCAGCATAAGAAATTATTTGATTAACACCACCAAGTGGGTAATGTTTTCAACCGAATGATTGGTTAGTTTGTTTTTCAGCAGGATTACATTAAACCTGGAAGGAAGGGTCAGCCCATAAAAAACCTTTTGGTTTTAGTATGAATCCAGTTAAAAAAATATGCCCCCAGGATTTAGTTTTTCTTTTACATATGTGATATGCAATAACGATCAGTTTTACCACTTAAAATTAGCTGGTTCTAATCCCTTCCTGGAATAAAATCTTAACTTGGTACAAAATTCATTTGATATGAATTGTTTTATTTTATATTTTAATGTAGATTTGATAGTAAGACACTATAGCTATACACCGAGCTATACAGGGACCGGACCTCCTCTTCTACCTTGAAACGAACAGTTATTCATAGTGACTCATTACTCATTTAAATGCAAAGAAGTGCATTAAAATGAGTATCTTTATCCATCTAAATGAATGAGGTAGTATTTTACTAATCAGCATGACTAATGTTAAATGCATCCTCATTGCTAAACTCAAAATAAAAGTATGAAAACATGGACTGAATGTACATTCAGTCTTATATGTTGGTCTTAAAAGCTTAAAGTCCTCTCACTATTTGCACAATTGACTTAAAAAGTAAAACTGAATGATGAACTTGTGAGAGCTATACCACATGATTGTACGTCGTTAGCTCTGGCGGCGGGTCTTGGGTTTCACCAAGTCTTCATAAAGCCTGTGGTTGAGTCAATTCTCTTTCTCAATTTGCCTCTAAGATTGCATTAGTGACGGGATTTCAGGGGATTTATTTTATTAGAGGAGGCTAATTATGTTATAATCTATCAACCAGGGGGCCACACTGAAGAAACAGTTGGGATTTGAAAGTTACACTGCTTGGAAGAGTGGTTGAATCAGAGGAAGGTGGGAGCAAGGCAGGGACAAAATAGTTAATGTGTGTGGGTGGAGGAATGTCTCTATCAGTGCCCAGGGTTTCCCTCTATTTCTCTGTTTTTCCACAGTTGTATTAACATGGTCCTGGTCTGTAGAGTGCTGAAATGATACATATCCACACTTAACTTCCATGCATGACAATGAGCTTGTCAGAACAGAAAATAAGAGCTCCTGAACATCACTTAAGAAAAGAAGAATATAGGATTCTTTTTTATGTTTTAAATTACCAACTTCTCACCTCAGCTCAACATAATTTCTATAGCCTTTCATGTAAACATGCAGGTTTGACTTACTTACACCGAATATTAGTGGAGCAACACAAATAAAAATTGTGAGAATCAACAAACAGAGACAAACATTAAGAGATCTGTGCAAATCTTTCATTTCATTTGTGATCATTTATATCTACGCAATCTAAGTTGGTAATCCAGGTTATTGATATTTTTTTATTTTAATGGATTTACTACTTTTAATCCAATTGATTGTAGATATGTTGTTTTAAACAAACAAATACTTTTAAAACCACATCATAAACCCTCTGCGTAGGAAATATAAAAGTGCCGTCCCTACGAACTCTCCTACTCTACACTTAAATGACAGATTCAGTGATCCAGCTTGTTTCAGTCCCCTTTGCTATCGTCTTGAGAGTGTGTAGAAAAAACGACAATTTGATTAGTTTAACTCATCGATTGGTCTGGTGTCCTGGTTGAGGTCATCTGTCAGTGGGAGAATTCATGCCGTCTGTCTTGTTAGTGCCACTGGTGTTAGGCCTTTAGTGTCGCAGTTGGTTGCTCCATCACAAGAAATTTGTCACAAGACCATATGGACACTTGAACCCTGGTATGGGTGTATGCACATTCCAACACACTTTGAATGCACTATAGTGACAATGTTGTGTGGGGCTATGTGTGCGGTTTAGTGATGGTTACCATAACAACCAGGGTTTGAGGGGATGGTGGGTATGATATAGGAGCAGACAGATTTCCTTCAAGGAGAGAGAATAATTTAACCTTTCATATCTACCCTGAATGCTCCACTTATGTAAAGCAGTGTGCTGCATCCTGATATAATTATACTGGTATATAACCAATCTCTATACTTTTCCCTGAAATTTATAAGTAAAAACCTTAAAGCACATGAGCGCAAACCTGTGTTCTTCCTCCCTCCCGAGTGAATTTTTGATTGGAAGAGAGAAATTGAGGAGCTTAGTCCCTCACTGTCTTTTTCTATGGGCTATCTCTATCTTTTAGTGTATGCTTTGTTTGTGAGTGTTCAGTGCGAGGATTTAGTATGCCGCTCCTCTCATGTCTAAAAGCTATAGATAGCTGGCACTGGCAGTCTGCAATGGGTAGTAACACAGCCTGAGATGACAGGAGATAAAATAATGTTTCCTCCCTCAGGCCCATGAAGATGGAATCAGTGGGAAATAGTAACAGAGAGGAGGTGATATAAATACGACAGTTCTTGCATCTCTTCTGAATACAAATTACCAGACTGCACTCATATGAGTATCAAACAGTGGAACATAAATATTTTATGCTGACATTCCACCAATTGCAGTACTATTATTGCAACTACTGCTATCACCAATCACTTTGAAATGGAAGTCTAGATTGCTGTCCCCATCAGAAAGGGTGTATTACCAAAGAGCCCCCAATTCCCTGCATTGTACAAGCTGATGAAAATCCTCAAATTTAGTGTGAAGTTGTGTACAAAAAAACATTTTTCGTAAAAAAAAAAAAAAACTCCCCCTTGTGAGTAAAGTCTGAACTAGCAGAATAAAATATGATGTATACAAAACAGGTGTCCTCGAGTTGATTCATACACAGAAAATTTGGACTACATTGGACCAACGATTTTTATGTCCAAAAAACTTTGTTTTTCTTTAAAAAAAAAGCTCTCTCTAGTGAGTAAAAATATGAACTACTTGAATAAGATACAATATATACAAGATAGATCTCGTCGGGGCCCCCAAAACCTTTTGGAGATAAAGCTCCACCTAGTGTTGGAAATATACAACCCACCTTTCCTGAAATGAATGCATTTATCTTCTTTCTAAGGTCTATGGTAGTGTATAAAATTTGAAAAAGATCCACAAAATAGTTTTTTTGGGTTATTGCGTTAACATGAAGGATCTGCGGTGGTGGACGTGCTGATCTCATAATATCCCAGACATTTTGGGATTATTTGAAATAAATCAATGCTAAAAACTTGACCCTAGCTGAACTACCAATACCGTTTGATGATAGCTATTGTAGAGGCATTCGGATCCTTCCTATACTGTATGTCATTTTGATTTTACCATTTTCAGGTCTTGCACTTCATGGGATTATTAAATTGACTCCCATTAAATCAACTATGACATGTTTCTCTAGAGTAAGAATTTTACATACTAGTTATACGTCCCTGAAGTCCCTGTGGACATTCAGTGGGTGTCTTAGGTGAAATACACTAGTGTTAAGTGGTGTGAAAAGATTCCGTTCTTCATCCAACTAGATTGATACGAGATGGCACTAGCATAGCCTTGAGCACCTACTTAATGGAAGGATGCCAAAACTTTAATAGGGATTCATATTTAAAAAAAAATACCTGCACAATTAATGACTTTCTGATCACTGTGCCAATAAGCATAATATTGGCATGCCAACATGCAAGAATAAAATTCTTACATTCTAAAACTATCATTGTGAATAAATACTGGAACAGTCTGGATATGGTATCCAGTGGTTTTATTAAACAGTTTCACATTTATTTATCTTGCTCACACACACACGAGCAGGATCCACAGTGTCCTCAGCAGCTTTGTCATGTAACTAAATTGCTCCACCTTTCACCCCAAAAATATCACCCAGCAAAGGGCAATGCACAATGCAATGATAGTGGTGCATGAAGGGACCCCCTTCATGTAATGTCCTCAAATTGCTGAATGAATGTTGTCTGACGGCTTTACATTCTTTCGAGTAGCCTCTGCCCTGGAGAAGCCATTTATGGATTTTTATTCTTATGTCTTCAAGCACTACATGTCTAAGAATTACTAATGAGTTTCAAATGGTATTCAAACACACTCAATATTGTAATATACTCACTGAAACTAACTTATGAGCAGAAGTGTATATAGGTAAGACAAGTCAAACCTTTTTACTTAGTTCTAGGACTCTCTTTGTTTATTTCTCAAAAGCATCATACGTGACCAATCAGTCCATCAATTTCCATTTTGAAAAAGGATCCTTGTGAACCCTGGAAATTAAATATCCAGAGCCTTTCCTGAAATCATTGGAGACAATCTTCTTGGCTCCATCTCTGATTTATTCTCTAAACCCGGTTTTGCTCTCAGCTGAGCTCCTGTCACCCTCTGTTGCTTCCTAATACATTAACTCTCACTCTGCTTTCTTTTTTTATCTACAGGTATGATGTTGACTCGAAGAGCGCCAACCTATCCAAACATGTGAGTTCCAATCCTTGTCTTATTTTTTTCTGTGTTTTTTGTGTCCACATGCAGACAAGCGTGTTTGCAGTTATTTCCGTCCTTGCAGACTTTTGCTGATCTCATTCTGTGGGTGTAAGTGAATATTTGTGCGTTCATGATTGCCGTCCTCGTTATTATTAGCTTAATTTCTGGCACATTATGGTAATCTGGTCATTACAATGAGTGTGTTTATCACCCACTGTAATAGCACCTTTCTTTAATGGCCTGTAGCTCATTTAGAAATTAAATAAACACAGATTTCCCCCTATCGACTCTCCATTTTTTGCATCGCTAGCAGTGATATGCATGACTGTAATTAGGAACAACAATGTGATAACTTTGTCTTTTCCTGCAAACCATAATAGCTGTGTCCCAGCTAGTCCACACAGTGTGAGGCAGCTCGTACTTTTGGAGCTGAATTTGTGCTTGACCAGATACTTCAGCCTGTTGTTTTTCATGTGTTACATTAATTATTTGCTGACTGAAGGTCATTCAGTATTTTTGAACTTCTTTTACCTTGTTTTTTTTTCAAATGTGGAACTTCTAGATACTAAATAGAGTCTAATGCATCTATATGTTATTAAAAACATGATCCAACCCTTTAAATGCATTGGCTCTTAGGGAAATGGGCTTTAACACATGAAAGATAGAGCAATACCAATACATTACCTATATGAAGTTACAGCAAGCACATAGTTATCATAGCTTTGCATCTTAGCAGAGGAGGAACAACATCTTTTTTGCCTCAAACCAGAAGTAACAAGTGTGCCTACCACCACCTCCAAAGCTCAGCAATAAACACATTGCATATCTTTGTTTAATCCATAAAAAACCTTGTGAACAATATATGTATCCTCAGGAAGATAGATGCTAACCTATTTCTTGGGTCATATATGTTTCCAGGCAACCAGGCAAGAAACTAATATTACCAACCAAGAAATTATCCAGCACATAACCACCTGTAGTTTTGCACTTTCATTCATTTGCATTTTCAAAGATTGTGATGCATGTTGCCCAGTGAGCTTTAAAGGAGATGTTTATCTTCAGATTGATCTAATGTTTATGCGACGCTGTGTTAGCTGGCAGCTGGTGGTAGTTCCAAAGCGTACAGACATTAGGGGTATTCATCTTCTCATCTAACTCTCCAGGAGTCAAATCATAATATACTTCCATCTTGTCCTAGAAGGAAAACTGAGAAATTCACTTGACAGATTTTGCCCAATCACTAGGCTGCACACATTTTTTGTATCCTAAGAGTCTGCAATCTTGTGTGCACAGGTCTTTTTTTCTGAAAATCAGCTTTTGAGTGATGTTTGGATAGGTCCCTAAGTCGATAATGGCAAATACTAACCTGGACTGTCACTGCCGACGAAAAGAATACACTGCAAAAATGAAAATGATGGAAAGCAATAAAAACATTTTTTTACATCACCACAAACAAAGCATCAGTCAGACATAAAAGCTTTTTCTTACTGTAGACTCTGGACATCACCTGCAAATTTATAACCTCGGTGTCCGTACTAGCCAGCGTGTAATCATGTATTATTTCCTTTCATTCGTAAGGTTTTTTTTTTTTGCTAATGCCTGGACAAAATTGCAGTCATTGTACAATATGTATATGTGTGTCTTGGAAAAAGAGTAATTTCAAATAAGAGTCACTTGACTTTTGTGCTTGTGCTTCCCACTGTCTGTCTCTGAGCAGAGCTACAGACAGTGGTTGTTTTGTACCCAAGCAACATTCTGCCCTTTAGGTCTTATCGTTGTTTCCTCTTTAATATCCAGCCCAACCGGTATGCCCGCATTTCACACGGCATATGCACACAGTCACATGACACCCTAGAGGGCTCTCATTTCTGTCATAGTTATGTGGGAAGACTAGGAATAATTGGAGTACAAAAACAGTAGCAGATAAGAAATGTAGGAAAAGTCGTATGGTATATTTAACCATGTTTCAAGTGGACTCATTGTAGTTTAAGGATTGAATCATTTGCGATGAGAGAGCAGCACTCAGGCTTGGCTTGTTGTGTGTCCTTCGGCGATAATGACGCTTTAATGCTAATAATAATAATAATAATATATTTAATTTATAATGCACTTTACATTTGGATCAAATCTCTAAGTGCTACAAAGTAAAAGCAGATAAAAGCATCAATAAAAAATAAAATAATAACTATATAAAACCTGACTAAAAACCAGCAATGTTCATCTGCTAATAATCAGATATCAATAATCATCATAATGTTCATCTGCTGTCCAAGAAATAAAAACGGCGTATACTTCAGACTTTCCAAACGATGTATAAGCTGGTTAAGTGAATGATCGTCCCTGGTTTTCCTATTATTTGACTGGTTTTAACTATACTTTGCAAACAGCTGCCGTGAAATAGGGGGAAAATCAAATTTATTTTTGTCGGTCAAATTTTCATTGCAACACTTCCTGTCCGCACGGGGACAGTTATAAAGGTTGTTATTGAGTCCCTATGCAGAGGCACAATACACTAAGCATGTATTTTCCTGCAATTTCATGATTTACCATGTTGTTGAAATGGATGGAAAATAAAAGGAAGTGGATTTTGTTTTGCCTTTACTCTCATTTTAAGGGAAACTGCGGTGCGGTAACATTATATGACATCAGACTGAATGGAGCAATGCTATGGGAATATTTAAAGATTTAAAGTCACATTAATTTCAGTGGAAAATTAACTGACAGGATTTCATGCTTTGACCTTTAACAATTACCTGCGTACATTTTATAATTATGGATTGAAGCATGCCGAAAGTCTTATCATTTATTTTTTACCACCAGGACTGTTCAAAAGACTTGAAACTCGGTTGATCTATCAAAGAAAAATTGTTTTTGAGCGTTTAAATTGTAGGTTGTGTCTTCAGGTGATTTCAGAAAGCTCTGATTTTAAAGAAATTTGACAACACCATTTGTCAAATGTGGATGACGATAAATGCTTAGCCGCTCAGGAGGAACCTCCTAACAAAACAAAAGTGTGAAATCATACACATATTTTACGCACAGCAGTGGTCCCTGAAATTGAAACACTCAGGTTCCCACACACTGCGTCCTCCAAAGTATCCCTACGTAGATCTGACTATATTTTGTTTGTTCGTTCTTATGCATAAACAAAAAGTAAACAAAAATATACTTTCTATTAACATACGTTTTCTGGACATAACTTCCCAAGTCCAACTCAAAATTTTGGTCACATGAATTGACTGAGGAGAGCTATCTTGTATACTTCAGATATTTCTCTGATAAATCATCTTTTATTCATTAAGGGGAGTTTTATTTATTTTTTCTTCAAAATAAATAGTTTTTTGGGGCATCACTTCACATTTAAAGCGAAGAGTTCAATTAGAGAGGATTGCTTGCACAAAGGGGGAATCGGGCCTTTCTGGAGATACAACCTTGCTGTTGGGGACGAGATTGTAGGCCTAGTTTTAAATTGATTTAAAAAAAATAAATCAGCTATACAAATATATATATATATGTATAGCTGATTTATTTTTTTGGTGGTAAAGTGATGCACGACAGGTTATTAAAACATTATGGTGGCAAAATAGATTGAAACCTACCTTTAGTGATACAATGTAAGCTGAAAATTACCACGGATGAAAATAGAGGCCAAAGTTGTATAAGTAATTTGTCACACCTGTGCTACCATGGTTCCTCAAGGGTTACAGTGAGTCTGAAAGTCGGTCATCTTCCTCATTGCAAATCTCCAAAACAATATGGAGGATTTATTGTATCTGTATATCTTTTTTTCTTTTGATGCGTCATCAGTATTTACACCATTAGATTATAAATCATCATGATTGGCTGCAAGGCTGCATCATGGTCACTTAAAGCTCTCTACCCCGACAAGAATATATAAGGAGCTTTATTTTTATGTTAGTTTTTACGGTTGACATTTTCAGACATCTGAATAGAGACCTTTGAAAGCACTGCTGGCATTTACTTGTCAGCAATAGTGTGGTGTTAGGTGCCAATAACTTGAATACAACAGTGAGAAGTACTTCCAGTCAAGTTAAGTCCCTCTCCTCTTTGTTGAATTGCTGTGTCTCTGGACGCAGTCCTTTTTGTTTGCCTTTTTGACATTAGGCCACCTTTTCTTTCTATTTCATCATCATAACCCCATTCTCTCGCTTTCTCCCCATCTTGATCTTTCAATTTCTGATTTTCTTCCCTCAACCTTTCTTTCCTCCCCCGTCTCACTTTCTTATAATCAATAGTCTTGTACAAGAAGAGACAGGCATGTTGCGAAGGCCGCGCGGGGGGTGTTGAGAGCCAATCCATTAGATGGTGTTTTCCCAAAGGAGCTGTAGCCTGCAGGCACACCTGGGAACCATTTGAGAGCAAATGTGGAATAAAGAGGGAAAGGTTGAGATAAAGGAGGGAAACGCTGTCCTGTTTGTGATTATTTCTATTTCTCTATATAATCAATCTGAACTTGATTTTGAAAATACTTCAAAAGTGCTTAACAAATCAAAGGCATTTATTTGATCTCAGTTAACTGAAGAGATGATTTGAGTTTTCTGAAATAATTTTTTTGTTAATGTGGTGCTTATAAAGTTACCTTTTATAAAGATTTGTAAAGCGTTAATTATGAAAAGCGAAAAAACTCATTAGTGACCAATAAAGGCGTTGGTTGACCTTTGGCCAGTGCCAAGCTAACTATTTCCCTCACTTCAAGTCCTGCTGACACACAAATATAAGAGCGGTATCTCATTTAACTCGAAGCAAATAAAAAAATATCTCGTTAAACTTTGCACATATGTCAATTGCACACAATTGTTAGCACTTTGAGATTTGATCCAAATGTAAAGTGCCATTATAAATGAAATGTATTATTATTATTATCATTAATTGTGGTGAAAATGTACGTATATTATAGGTCCCTCCAATGGGTGTGGCCATATGGCTCCATAGTGCCCCCTAGACTAGTAGCAGCCCCTGTACCGTGTTTCAACAAGAAGTATGACATTTGGTACACATATGTATAAAGACCCAGTGTTGTACTTACATCTACTCATCAACACGGAATTTGGTCAAGGCTTTTCTATAACTTGAATGGCCAAGATCGTCCCGTACTATCTGTCGGTACACTGCTAACCCCTGGCATCGTGTTGTAGTCCATGTTTTGCGTCATTTATAAATTTGAATTATTATCATAATTATTACAGGTTACCTGATCTCTTCTCACTTGTCACCAACTGGACTGATGTCTCCCAGGAGACTAACCTCTCCTAGTGAACGGAGGTAAACGAGGGGCATAACTTTTCTTTGAGTGTGGTCAGATTCTCAATGCCTCAAATATGGGGAGATTATAAAGTCAGACAAAGACTGAGAGATCGTGATAGTTACTCTAGGGTCAGTTAATTGCCCCCTTACTCCAAATAAAATTGGAAGAATTCCCTGATTAGAAGAAAAAAAGTTCTACGCAAACACCCCTTTCCGAATGAGAAGGCCCTCTCTGTTTGAAATCTACACCAAAGCAGAGAGATTGTTTTTAATACAAACTCCCAAAAACATAAGTGAGAAAGTAAGAAATGATGAACTCTAGAAACACGTCCAAGAAAAACTGTAGATAGAGATGACGGACTGATGTTGTGAACAAATTAAGAAGCGCTGGAAAGCATTGCAGATCCTAAGGATAAATTCCACAACAATGAATCTCATTTGTTATTATAACTGTTGACAGTTATAATTGCAAATCAAGCAACATAGATGTATTTTCTGTTTTGTATATTACTATTGCTCCGGAACAAAGCAAAAGTGATTAATTTTTTTTTTAAATTCACAATACGCAATATTTCGTATTTGATTACTTAATTAACTGCCAGAATAATTGAATAATTAAAGAAATAAATATAAGGTCCAGTCATTTTTTTCCAGCACTCCAGATGTCAGCTCTTGCAAACAGATGAAGTGCTGTAGAAAGAAGTAAATCTCAACTCTCCACCTTTAATAACTCTATTTCTGAGGCGATGTTTCCATGATTATAGTTGATCTGAACATTCTGCATGAAAAATCTTCACATTATAAGGGTTGCTTAGTGACTCGGAGCAAACTCTAGATTTGAAATGGTGGCATTGAGCTCCCAGCATATTCTCCATGTTGGTATAATATCTATGTATCTCCATCTGCTCACAAACCCCCCCGAACACCTCCTCTAAGTCTCGGCACATCTACAAAACCCATGATGTCTCTGCAACATTACTTAATGGAGCCTACACAATATGTTTTTCGTATTAAATCCTTTTTTAGCTCACACTGTTATATATTTACTCATTAGCTGCACAAAGCCAATTCTCCAACGGACATCAAGCTGGCAGCAGTTGCTAGGTGACTTGTGACTTTACCGCACAGTTTCTACATTCTACACGGAGGAGAATATCATAAAAGCCATAAACAAATATTGTTTTAGCACACATTGTGCCCAAAATAAATTTGCTTGTCGCAAGTCAGTGCCATATAAGTGTATGAACGATCAGATAAATGACCTAGACAGGCCCACAGAAAAAAAGGAGGCAGAAGAAGAGAAAAGGCTAATCAATGGAGCGAAGAGAACCCATTATGTTAGTACTGCTTGGAGCTGCTCCTGCCAGTTCTGAAAGACCGTGTGCAATGATGACAAAGAGTCTCAGCAGCGTGCCCCCTGGTGAAAAGGCGCCTGTTTCTGGAGTAGCTGTCATACAATTAGAGGAGAGGAATCAGTCATAACGTTTGTGTGAAAGAACTTGTTTAATTTTTTGAAGGATGATTGCCGTTATTTTATGCCAAGAGTCAACATTCACGTTGTCATGCAAACAAATTTAGTTTTTTGATTAATATACATACTTTTTAGATTTCTAACCTTTTCTGCATCTTTGTTTCTGATGTGTTAACTTTCATTTTGTATTTGACATGTTATTTAACCGGAAACGGTGGTGAGGGACCAGAGTGGAGCATGTGTTAGGGCTGTTGGGGGGAAAGTTTAATGTATGTGCCAATATTACATTTCAACGTTGAACAATGTATTAAATATTTACTTTAAATATTTATAGAAATTTTCATAGTTATAGATAGTTATAGATGGATATTTTGTGTTTCTATTACTATGATTTATTTTATGCCTGTTTTTAAAATGGTTGAATTTTACGGTATGTGTATTTAGAACATAAACAAGAGCTGTTTTTAATGAACTTGCACTCTTCCTTTAACTCTCCAGGACTTTCTGGGCCAGGCCTCTTGTACTCTGGGAGAGGTGGTTGGATCATTGGGCAGTCGATCAGAAAAACCTCTCGGGTGAGTAGGAGCGCCCAAGGCTGGAAATGTCAATATTTCAGTAATCATCCAACCAATGGTGATTGATGGTCACAGTAAATGAAATCAAACGACTGTCAAGAATGTTTCCATACAAGGTGTGATGAAGGATTCTGGTATTCCTGGAGGGATTTACGATGTTTAAGCATTGGCCCTTGGTTTTTTCTTATATAAGCACGCTGTAGCACCTCTGCTTGTAAAATGATCACTGATTAAAATGTCTTTCACCGTAACGTAAGGAAAAGGCTGCCAATGTGCCCCTTTTAAGTTTATTTCTAATTTGGTCGATTCATATATAAATGGAAATGGAAACAATTACAATTTGAAAATGCTGTCATTATAATTATAATAGGATAATGGTAGTTTTATGTATATGCCACGTACTAGCGCTTCACAAAAGAGACAGAACCTACCAAAATAAAAACAAAGTAACAATAACAATTTGGAAGACCAAACAACACAAGCAATTACAAATTAAATCATGACTAAGAAAAGGCTTTCCTGTAAAAATATGTTTTAAGCAGTGACTTTAGAAAGATTGTGTATTGGCAAACCTAATCTGTTCAAGCAGGGAGGTCTATAGCCTATGGATGGCAAAAGCTCGGACACCCTTGGATACCAGCCTTGATCTAATGGCCAGCAGTAAGTGCACATTAATGGACCTCAAGCTATGAATTGGGGGTTGAAAGCTGTGATATAACTTGGTGCCATGCTGAGCCTTAAAAGTTCTTTAAAGAATCTTGAAGTGAAGGGAGGCAAGAATTGGGTATTAAATGACCTAAGGCTGGTCTTTGTTAGAATCTGTGCAGCCGCATTCTGCACCAGCTGAAGCTGAGCTACTGAGGATTGACTATATGAATTATATGAATGAATAGTATATATTAAAACAAAACAAAAAACTGAATTCAACAGAATAAAATGATAGTTTTCTCAAAGAAGCATGCAGTGCTTGTGATAAGCTCTCAGGGCAGAATATTCTGAGACTTTGAGGTTCTGTAAATCCACCTGACTAACTGTACCGTGAAAGAATAACAACGTGGCGGGAACAACCAGAGGAAAGCCTGTACGTCCATTAAATAAAAATAATGATACCCCGAAAGCCGACAAAGACAGAGTTACGGTTCCGTGGATCAAAATCTTCATAAATGTATGAGGTGTCGTGCGCAGACATTTTAGAGCGGAGAGCTGTGTAGTTTTAAGTGCATATAGAAGAACAGCACCTGCCTGGCAATTGGACTGACCTGAGGAGAATCAAGGCTCCAGTTAGACTTCTGTTTCTGGGGAAACAATGCTGGGAAACATTGCATATCTACAGTTATATGAACATAAACACAAACACGTCCGCAAACCCAATATATTCAACGCGTTCGAAGGCTTAGGCTTGTTAGGCAGCATCTCCTCCGCAGTATCACATACACTATAGATTTTGTTTCCATAAGTCGTAGATATGTTTCCTTACATTTGTCCTAATTATAGTTTTACATAAGCCTGTTATTGTTTTTACCACTGTTCTCTCGCATATACAATTTATTTGAAGTAACAGAGCAGGTTCTTTAAAAGAGCAGAAGATTGTAAGTCATATGTGACTTTGTATTCACAACATTTAAATATTAATACATTCATTTCTATGGACCTGAAATGCATGAATGCATCCACATCTATACTTACTTCTCTGCCCCTTATGCGTCACTCACTAAGGTCATTGTGGTCAGAGTGATCAATACATCAAAATTATTATTCCTACAGAATTCTTAAAAGAGACGGGCATATTCAATCAATTCCTCATCCACAGGGTGTGAATTAATTTACATAAACCAGTTAACCATGAGTCTGATGATTTGTCAAATATGATGTGCTAGTTAGCCCATATTAATGGCAGAGGCATTTAGTCATTTGTCTCTGCAGTTACATCAACACAAAGTCTTCCTACTAATGCAAACAGTGTGAACTTCAGGTTCTTTAAATGCTGTATTGATTGATGGTTTTTAAATGCAAGTATATGCCTATAAAAACTTAAGTAATTAAACATATCGAAAGATTATTTTTTAAATATTTGGATCAAGATCAGTAGTAAAATGTCTCATTAAGAATCTGGAAACCTCCTCATCTGCTTCTATCTGTCGGGCATCTTCGTTTGGTCCGTCTTTGATGGTTGAAGCCCACTAGGCTCCTTTACAATTGTGTCTTTTTATTCAAATTTGGCTGTTCATTTGAAATCTTAATGAGCATCGAGACCTAAAAATGACTGTGGTGGGAGATAAAAATCATCCCTTCATTGAACATTATCAACAACCTGCTACTCCGGGTTTGTGTCCTCTTTCTTTCAAAGCAACGCCTGTCTTCCACTTGAACGCAATCGTCAAGTTGATTGCAGTGGCAGCTTTTCCCACTCAGACAGCAACAGAGAGCTCCTGCCTGCCCATGTACAGTACGTGTGTGTGTGTGTGTACGTGTGTGTGTGTGTCCACACATGGGGAGCTTTATAGTGCAAAACGATGTTTTCTACCCTGAGGGGCTAATCCTCCCTCCACTCTACGTTTCATGACACACACAAACATACACATAATTTTGGTCATTTGGTAATGCTGACACTTACTGCCAAACTATTCTATACTCAGATTTGTAACATTTTAAAGCCCTAAATAGTTTTTTTTTTTTAATTGTAACCATGAAAAGTCTTAAAATTGAGTGCAGCATCTCATAGGCCCTCTGGAAATGACATGATTTAATGCTGCTTGTTAAAATGTAAAATATGTTGCTAGTCTTGTCTTGAGTTGAGTCATTCCTGATTCTTAGCCTCTTGAGACCTGGACATTTGTTTCGTGTGCAATATAATTTCTCCTCGCTGTGTGGGATTAGCGGTGAAATACAAGGTACAAAAGCAAACAATTTCTTTTTCAGGAAATACGGCATCTCATTATCAAAAACTTGGAAAACACGGCAAGCTTGCAGCGTTAGTCATTTCAAACTAAAGTTGTATCTTAAAAAAGACCATATATATATCGGAATTTTAACTTTTCAGAAATTTGATTTGATTGTTGTTCAACAAACAGATATACAGATATAGATCAATGTATCGTGACACCCCTAGTGTTCTACATATAATCAAAACACATTTGTTGTTTTTCTAAATACAAAGAAGTCTGACAGCAGAGTGAGATTAACACATATTTTCCATTCCTCTGTTTTTATCAGTGACTCAAAAGCCTCAAACTAATCTCTTGTGTGAACTGCTGCAAAAACATTTGTTCTCTGTTGGCAGACAGAGAAACACACCACATGCTCACAAGATGTCCAACCGCAGCCATTTTCTTTCGGAATCAGAATCAGAAAACGTTTTATTGCTAAGTTTCACTCAAAAGGAATTGTACCTGGTATATTGGTGCAAAAATCATACTGTCATAAAAATGATTCTCTGTATTTATCAGTATTATCGTGATCCCTAGAACGAGTACTCTGTTCCTCCATTGTGGCGTATTAGCTTTGTTAATAAGTGTCAAGTTTCCATGCTATATCAAATTAGAGCACTTAAGAAGCATTAATCAACACATTTTGCTGTCTTGACTGCCACTAAGACTTCTTGACTGTGATTGGCGCCTTCCTGCCTTCAAACTAATTAGTACATTATGCTGTTGATACCACAAGGCGGCAGCCAAAATTGTCCAGAGGTGAGGACCACAGGTGCAAGTTAAGCAGAATGATGCATGAGGTGCAGGGAGGGAATAAGATGATGTCCTCATATGAAAATGCAGGGTCTCAGGAGGGTGCACATGGGTGTCTGACAGTTCTGTCTGACTTTGTATACACTAGGACATTGAGGTATTGTATTGCAAACTGTAATTTTGAAACTTTCATACAGCTTTCAAAAATAGTTCAGACCAAAAACTGTTTAAATCTCTTTTTTTTTCTTCTTTTTTTTCTTTTTTTTTTTACAAATATCAAGTGATTTATTTCATTATTTCAAAATTACTTTGATTATTTTTTTTCATGAAAATGAAAAAAAAAATCAAGTACAGTAACCCAGTTCATCATAGCATTATTGCCACCTTATATACTGGAGTGTGGATCGTCTACACGTGTCAGAAAGCTGTTTCTGATTAAAAGAGTCGATACATGTAAACACCGGATCGGAAAAGATCCCAGATCATGTAAACAGGCGACCGACATTGCATTCAGAAAGGTTTAATCCGGAGAGGAGAGAAGAGTCCCATGTAAACCAACTTGGTGTTATACCCCTTATTCCTCCTTGGATGACTCTTAACATCCTACTATACTGCGTAAACTGGATATTCTGTGGTGGATTGTGGTAGCAATGCAAACATGCTCAGGTCCACGTGGACAGCACAACAGTGAAACACCACTGCGCCGGAAGGTCCAGGGTTCATAAACCACTAGACCTTTCTGTATTGAATAATGTTCTTCCCCCATGTTTGCATGGCTCTACTCTGGTTTGATCTGCACTAAAACACATGTTGGGCTTTAGGGACATTGCTCAGTCTTTTCCCTGTGCAGGGGTGCATCACTTTATGCTATGCTGCATCAAATGTACGATCTACCTGTCAATTAATGTCACTTGAATTGAGGACAGAAGTTTAGACTGCCATGTTTATGGCTGTAAATTTATATAAGCTATATTCTTGGTTGGTTTCTTTTGTACATGATGTATTTTTTTAAAATATATATTTACTGGTACAAAACTGTGTGAATATTTTCCGAAAAAAATGTTTTTACCCAACTTTGAAGGTAGAGCTTAAAGGTTCTTTGCTGACAGTCCTTCATGAGTTCATGTTGTTCCCACAAATATATGTATCTAAAAAAAAAAATTTGACTTTGATTGAAGACCTTTTCATATATTTATGTATTCCACAAATACGATATTTAGAGGTCCCGTTTTCAAAGAAGTCATGAGTGATTTGAAGTATAAGTAAAAATGCTGTCAACTTTTATCAGTAACTGAGGTAGAGAAGCCACAGCTGGTGTTTCCAAGCTGAGGTTGTGTATGTGTTTGTATTTTAGTGGGTGTGTATATTAGACTGTCAGACATGCACCTGTAGCCTGACACAACAGGGAGATCTTTAACAGTATAATTACAGTTAATCACATTGTTCAATCAAACTCTAGTGGGTGCTCAGGACTGTCTATGTCTGTCGTGTGTGTGTGTGTGTGTGTGTGTGTGTGTGTGTGTGTGTGTGTGTGTGTGTGTGTGTGTGTGTGTGTGTGTGTGTGTGTGTGTGTGTGTGTGTGTGTGTGTG